>VYZP01003131.1:0-153439 GCA_013400635.1 Hypocryptadius cinnamomeus
CAGGAAGATTTTAATATACAGTAAATACCAAATTGAGAATTCTGAAGAATCACTATGAAAATATGAATTAACTTCATTTAGAGAATTTGATTTTCTAGTTTACTGCTAGTGATTGTCAAACAACTAGATCTGTCTGGATTGAAAAGAAAGACTAACCCATAATTCACTTCAGTACATAATGCTATACATATTTGAGACAGAAGATATGAAGCTTCATGGGACAAGAGTAGATTAATTTCTCATTCATGTACTCGTGGGCTCAGATAACTTCAGCCAGGTCAGGTACACACATTCCTCATCCTACAGGCTCCCTAGAATGCCCTGTGCAATGTAATGCAACCCTAGAATACCCAAACTTTGCAAACCATAGGTTCCCTTGGGTTTTGGTGGTTTTTTTTCATTTTAGATATGTAAACAGCCTCACTGACTAACAATATATCACAAAAAAAATCACAACATTTTAACATATGAACAAAAAAATTTTTCCTCCATCAAGTTGATAAGGCAAACTGAAGGATTTCTCTAATTAAAACCTAAGAATGGCTGCAAAGTTTACATACCTGCTCTCACAACACCTTCTAACAAGCACAGACAATCATAATATTCAGTTGAATTGTAGCTGAAAACCAACCCTGTCAGCAGCCAGTTCATCCTGTACTACCCTAACCCATAGTTCAGTTCCAATTCAGAGGTAAAAAAAAAAATCAATCTTCAGGTGAAATTACAGGAGATCAGTGAGCCTTGAAGGTCCTGCTCCTCTTGCCTGCTCCCAGCCCCACTCCTGTGCTCAGCTGGGCACCTTTGTGAAACCATTCCTGCATATTCAGCTGCACCAAGTGAGATCCTTATCTGGGGGTTACTGAGCTGAATGGCTTCACAGAAGATATCCAACAAAGGACAGGAAAAAAAAATTCAACTTGGAAGGTGAGACTTCTCCTATTTTACATCAAAAAGCCAGTAGATTAGCTTTTAGTTTCTCATCAATACAATTTTCTGAAGAATGTGGGAAAGAAAAATCCTCAAAACACCTAAATACCAACCTTGCCCAGCCCTGTTCACAACAGCTTGTGAAATCTGATATAATCAAAGAATGATGTAAGGCTTTCTACAGGTTGGAATACAACTTTACAGCCATAAATAGTAACCAGCACATTAAACAAACTTCTTTAAGCAGTTTGTCTTACAGCAAATCAGCAACTCCATTAAAAAAGGAAAGGATTATATTGACAAAACCAAGTTAGACAAAAAGCATTAACTTACTGAATCCAGAAAGCAGAGATAGGTTCCTGAGCTCTGAATTACTGCTTGATTTTTAGCAAATCCAACTGTTGAGAAAGCAAAGATAAAAATATGGAGCTGTTTTTCTGTTGCATCTTTTTAAATCTTAATAAAGTGAGGAACAAACAAAAGAAAATACAAAAATCAGTATCACATAAACTACCAGATTTTTTCCACATTTAAAGCAAGGTAATTTGTGAATATTGAAATAGGAGGCCTATGTCAGTCATGTTCTCTGAGTGAGTACCAGAATTTTACAATCAAGTAGAATAAGAGTACTTTTGCCAGCCCTCCCCAAAGATATAATATGTAATGTGTATCTTGAAAAGGGCAGGTTTTAAATCCAGAACCTCAGCTTGTAAAATCACAGAAAGCTTTGGAGTGGAAGGGACCTTTAAAGGTCATCTAGGTCAACCCCTTGCAAAGAGCAGATGCTGAAAACTCTTGGCTGTACATACATTCATCTTTTAAGCCCTAAAAAATACCAGCAAGTCATAAAAGAGGCGGAGAAGGACCAGAAACTGCTGTTCTTCCCATCAGGGTTCTCAGAAGGACTCAAAAAGTTCTGTTCCTTGGTGCTTGTTAAGTACAAAGTCTGCAAATACAAAAACTTCATGTGCCATTTATGTAAAGGGGATGCAGAGAGGAGCCAAAGCAGGCTGATTTATTAGATATATACACAGGGCACAAAGGTGATTTATTTATACCATAACATGTTGTATCATCAATGGAGACCCCACTGAAATGTCACTTCAGGCAAATGACAACACTGGCACCCAGGGTGTCTCAGTTTCTGACCTCCTGACACTTGGTGAATCTTTGTACTAACCCATTAATTTCAGGAAGAAATTAATGAACCAAAGAAGACAATTTTCTTGTCAGCTTAATTTCTGAAGCAGATGACAGTTCTGGAGGATCAAACAAATGGCAGAAGCAGATAAATAGGAAGGAGCAGGAATCCACAGCTGAAGGTAAGGATGGGACTGCAGCAACCACTGGGATACACCCACAAGGTGGGAATGCTTACCTGGGATAATTTTTGCCGGTAGACAAGGTGTACTTAAGAACATTCTGATCTCTGAATTCTTGCCCTGGGCAGCATTCTAAGAAAAGCCCACACTACATCCAGTGTTAGTCTGAAAAATGCTGCATGGACTCCACTTGGTCACATATGTAACACTTAAGCTTCCTTTGGAGTATTAATGGAAACAAGTCAGGGAATCCAGCAAGATCACCCTGACCTGCAAAATGAACATTATTGTGAAGACAAGCAATACTGTAGGGTTTTTACTCTTTAGGGGAAAAACTGGAAATGTAAAGCCAAAAAATTTCACCATGAAGTGGAGCAGAATAATTTTAAATAATATTATCCACAATATTTCTGACTTTGCATTTGAAAAAAAGCAGAGTTCTGTAATTCTCTTATCCTTTTATGTGTTACAAATTTAAGTTTGCTCAGGAAACAGATTTAACTGGGCTCAAAGGTTCCCTTAGTTGTAATGCACGTGCTCCTTGGCTATTTTGCTGAGCTGTCCAAGTACAGAAAAAGACTTATGACTGCATTTCTTACTGCCTCAAGGAACATTATGTCAACTACCACCAGAACAGGACTAATACAGGCTCTTCCTTACAACTGTGTTATTTTTTCTCATGTACTTTAATCCTCACCTCAACTTCTCTTCACCGTGGGTTTTTTGGATTTATTATTTTACAGGATGTTTACATTCTACCTTTTACAGAGCTATGAATATGGAATCTCATCTACACAGTAACTCTCAGTCTCCTTCCTACTGGCAGTAAAAAAGCAGCTGGCAGGGACAGGAGCTGCCACAGCAGCAGAGCTGGGTCCTGGCACCAGCAGTTTGAGTGGGAAACAACTGATGCAAGTCAGCAGGCCTGGGCATGCCAAAGCAGCAACCCCCAGTCCTTTACTCGCCCCCGTAAAGCAAGAGATAAAAGAACAGCACAAAAATGATGACAGAATTAAATTTGCCCAACTTTAAACACATCAGTACTATCAGAAGCCACAGCAGCTGTAAAGCAGCCTGGACTTACATTTCAGTGCTGTCATTAACATATCCAAATATTTTAACAACCTCCAATGGATGATAATGAATTACAAGGAATCAAAAATGTAAGAAAAGAGTGAAGGAGGCTTCAAGGCAAATAGAAGATGGCAATTATATTACTCTATGAACTTCCTGAAGTATTTCAGGTCTCATTTTCAAATAAACCACTGTAAATAAAATCATGGAATATCTAGTATTTGTTATGAGAATGAGTTGGAAAATATTTCTTGCTATGTTTAAGACAGAAACATCCTGAAGTTTTTCATATACCAGATATTTTTTAGAGGAAAGAGAGAGAAGAAAATACACATATTTTTTAAATTATTAAGAAGATAAAAATAACTCCCCATATAAGAAACTAGGTATTAAAAATTCTTTCACCACAACAAATTCCGTGTTTGGCATGAGTAAAAAAATTTCTTTAATATTACTCTACTGAACAAAATGAAATGTTTGTGCCAGGTCTCTGAGTTTTGTAAGGCCTGCTTACTTGGTGAAAAGAGCCTGTTACCATGGTTACAGCCGTAAAAACTTAAGCCTCAGTGAGATATTAACATTCCTTACTCTTGGAAAGAAAAAGGTTTCCTTTTTTTAGGCAAGTGACCCTTTCTTTTTTCCAAGGTTCCCCCCCTTTCTTTTACATGTTAGAAAAGAATCAGAAATAAATCCTAATCTTGTGTAAATAGTTGAAGATGTGAAGCCTGACTAGTACATTGTTTCTGTACCAAAGCATCTTCTTTTAAAGGCAAGACTCCTTCCAGTTGTACCTAGTCCTTAACAAAATGAAAGTAAATCACCAAAAGCAAACAAATACTATGGATTTCAAGTAACCTGCTTCTAAAATTTAACAACCATGAAGGAAAGATGTCCTTGTTTTAATGGTGACCTGAGAGTGTCTCCCACATGGATAAGCCTGGGTTTGCTTTTTAGCAGAACTATGCATTTCACACTATTATTTAAATTATATCTTTAAATAGTGCACAGCCCCTCCCATCCCCAATTTATTAAAAGATCTGTTCAGTCTCCAGCAACCCCAACACTGACAAATGCATGCTAAACCAAAAAATAATCTGACATATTCCTAATGGCACAACGGAATTCACAACTGGAACTCATTTTTAGGTTCAGTTTCCTGAAGTGCAAAGGTGAACAGACATCAGAATCCTAAAATTAAAAAAAAAACCCCAAACATCCTGCTTGTGTGTTCTGGCAAACTAAAACCTAGTTTATACACAATTGATACAACACTCTAGTAGGAACAAGACTTTAGACATAGCAAATGTTTATAAAAATGGCAAATATGTTACACAACATGATGGTATTAGCAGAAACATTACTAACTATCTTAAGTATCAGAATTAACAACCGTGGGAATTATTCTTTGACTTAAGAAATTGTAACCTACTTAGTTTCTTGATCAGTTTCTTGATCAGTAAAAGAAGCCAGTTTTGAAAAGAGACTGATCACCCAGTAGTGGAGGGGGGAGAAAAAAGAATAAAAAGTTACAGGATTATGAGTGATTCTTGACATTGCTCAACTCCAGCTGTATCAGTTGCCCAAAAGAGAAAAATTCCCTCTAAAAACCTTGTCTGCCTTTTGTCATTACCAGCCCAATAGTTCTAATATTACAAGCTGCACTGTCAAAACAACACCAGTTCATGCTAAAGGTATTAAAATACTAAAAATATTTATAGTAAGGGTTATGCTGTGTTACTTCAGTATTGCTATGTCTGACAACTATTTAAAAACAGATGTAAAGCCTACAGTCAGGAGAAATGGCAGTAAATAAAGCCAGGGGCCTCTACCAGGTTGCAGATTAATTCAGTGCACAAACTCCCAATTTATTTGCATGTTTCAACAGGGGATGAAAAGCAAACTTTCTGAAACAGAAGAGGGCTTTTGCATAAGCAGATCGTCTTGAGGAGACTCTAATGAGCCTGAGTTTCTTTACACTTCAAACAGGACAAGCAGTGAAAAAACAGAAACTGTCCAAATTCTGTGTTACAGTATTTCCACAGTGTGACTTTTAAGAGATAACGTCAAAGACACAAACTTGGAACCAACAATTCCTACCTGTCTACTCATTAAAACAAAGTCCAGAATGACAGAAACATTGGTTACACAGCTCCAGTACAAAATGTGAGCACACTGTTCTTCCTTTGTCATCTTCCAACTTTACTGTCACTCAACAACTGCTTCTCCAAAAACCAGTTGGCTTTTATTTCTGTTTTACATTTTAGGAAGATTTTGTGCTAAAACTCCCCAAACATAAACCAACCAAAGCAAGAAAAAGAAAATCTATTTAAACAGATTTATTTGTAATCTCCTGCAGTGGGAGATAATTCATATTAGCATGCAAATCAATATACAAATGAATATATACATATCATACACCTGTCTGACAGCTCACTAAACATATTGGTTTAGCCCTTTGAGTGAATATTTGGGACTTTAGTGAGAGTTTTTAGCTCTCACCAAAACTTCTGAAACTTCTGTTCTGATTTGATCATCGAAGCAATATCAAAAAGGTATTTGTTTTCTATTTCAGGGTCTATTTTACTGGACTGAAAGACATGCATTTACTTTTAAAATCGTTATGCAAGGAATTTTTAATATATTTTTTTCTTAAAACCCATCTCCTGAAGATAAATCAGATATCAGAAAGCCACAGTAAAATTGTTAGCATTAACAACATTGTGTATACTACAATTAAACAAAATTCTTTTGCTTTTGCAGAGTAGAGCACACAGTGCTAAGCCAAGTTCTTCTTTCCTTGAACATATAAACAAATTCTACAGAGCCCAAAGCAACAGGGCCAAATTCAAATTGGAATGAGTTTTCAAACAGAGCTCTAGAAAACAATGTGGGTTTTTTCCATTGCAGTGGAAATGGCCACAAAGACACTTTTCAAACTAAAAATCAGAAGGTGCCTGCAATAAGAACCAAACTCTCACAAAATTAAGCTACATACCACCTCGAGGCTGAGAGGAATTGTTGGTTCCAATGATTACTGAAACACCAACTTCTTCCAACTTGATCTTCCATTTTTCAATTATTTCAGCTGAACCATCCTAGAAAAAATAATGACACAGATGCAGCTATTTTAATTTGTGTGTTGAAGTGAAACAAAAATTCTTGTTAGAGACAGTATTTACTTGGACAGTATTTTAAAGAAGGTCTGAAACACACCTTACTGGCATCATTAAAAATTGACAGCTCCATGGTTCCTTTAAAATCTTGTTCCCAAACTGACTTTAGGCATTCATCTAACCAGCATTCACTGTTGTGAACAGGCACAATGATAGACTACAAAAAAACAAACAGAGATCCACATGCATGTCAGGAAGCATATTTTTGTTTACTTGCTGTATATTTAGTAGAAAGGAGAAGTAGCAGATCCTTCTGAAACTAACTTTCACCAAAAAATGCATCTTAATATAAAAGGAGGCAAAGAACCTTTATTTTCATTACAAATATATGATTTGCTTTCTTCTCTATCAAACTTCTTTTTAAATTAAGTTCCACAAGATGGTTTTTGGTAGAAGTCCAAGGAAACAAGAGAGACCACTGAAGCAAACCCACAAATGAAACATCTGTAACACTATCCTGACCTGTTTCTAGTATTCCTGCATTTCTTATGACACTCCTCACTTCTGCCCTCCATTAATACATCTTACTCATCAATTTCTCTTCAAGCCTAATTGGAGATGCTCCTATATGCAGCTGGACCCTGAGGCTGCAGCCAAGATTTTAAAAGTTATTCCACCTCCAACCACTCTAAAGCACATTGGAAGTTGATCTGTGATGTAGCTCCACACTCTGCCATCCCATTTCCTCCTACAGCCCCTTGGTTCAGAGGTGCACACACAGCAGGAAAACACCTGAAAGATTTGAAAATTGGTTAGAAACCAGAAAGGAGGGCTTTATCTGTTCCAGTTTAGTTACTCATCATTGAGTTAATTATCCCTAAAAAACCAACAACTCCCAAAATTCTTTCAGTGTCTCAAAAGAGAACACATTTCCTTCACAACATGCAAAGGCCTGAGAAATCAGCCTGGTGCTACGCTGGCTGTGTTTGCAAAGGGAGAGCCAAGTCTTTACCTGCTAAAATTACTTTTAGATGGGGAACTTAAGGGCCTGAGTAATTCATAAAAAATCTCATGGGACATTTCAAGACATCCCTAGAAACACAACTTAAACTCCTCATTATGTGGGGTAACCACAAATGCATGGTTGGAAGAAAGAGAGAATTTGTTCCTATTGTGAGCAGGAGAGAATCCTAAGAAACAAAACACTGGGATACTGAAATGGAATTATTCACAATTCAGTGCCATATGAACACATGTACAGTGTGCAAATACAGGTTCACCCATCAGAAGGCAGATTTTGGACACTGAAGGATGTGCACTCAGGTACAACCCAGTCCTGTGTAGGGAACAGTGATTAACAACATTTCACAGCTAAATAAAGTAGCAAACATCTAAAATGAATGAACCTCCTGATTTTTGGCAGGATGATGGAACAGTTCTTCAATGAAGTAGGATAAAAGCTCTCTAAACTTTTAAGCAAAATAGGCCTTTGATTTGTGTTTTAGAAAGATAAATAAAATAGGGAGAAACAAAAAAAAAAGTGAAACTGATTACCCAATAGTTACAACATACAGACAAAAAAGATTATTTCAGAACTATCTCAGATTAGTACTTTGAGATTAAAATAAAAGCAAAAATCTGAGATTCTGAAATACTATATTCAATTTACTCGAGATTTTAATATTCTTTATGTGGACATGCCAATTAAATATGACCCTACACATTCATACCAATCAATCTAACATATTCATTCGGGAAAAAAGGGTTCCACAATTCTTCCAATGACAACATAAACTTGTGCAGTTTTGCACACCCAGAAAAATCAGTTATTTTTCAATTTGTTTTCTGATTCATTTAGTAAAAATTTGACTAAGCCATCACCAACTAGCTTGCCATTGGCTTGAAAACTGGAACTTCTTTGCTTTTTTTCCGTGGTGTACTCCTGTTTTAAGTCAGGGCAGCAGTGCAAAATAGCAAGATGATGTTTGACCTCCCTGTTTAGTTTGAACTGAAAACAGAAAAAAGTACTTTGAGGGCAGCACATATAAAACAACCCATAAATACCTGATGGCACTGAGGTGCTCTGAACTGAACTGCTCATAATATATTAAAATGCTCCTAAACACATCACTGTGAGCAAATTCTACTTCCACAGAACCACAACCACCATGCAGAACTGGACACCTGCCAAACTAAGGCCCAGAGCTGAAGTGCTGATGATACACCTGTGTAAAACCTGAAAAATTAACAAATCCACACAAACAACTGTACTCAGCAATAGGATTAACACTTCAGAGTATTGCTGATGTTGTATACTAGAGTCTTCTTAGGTTCCACCATTCTTGCTCAGCTCACTGGTATTCTGTGTTTAGTTTTCATTTGAGGATAAATCAACAATCTAGACTTTCATTTCTCCCTTGTTCATTACTAGATTTGTACCCTGGCTTAAGAGTTACAATTGGGCAGCCATTGGCTTTTAATGTTGTGTGACTGTATCAGAATAATACAGTCTCCTTGGACCATTTAAAGAGGGGAAAAACATGAACCAGGGCACTATTTCACTTACAGGTGCAGTCTGATATCAAAAATACCAGTTGGTACTAACCTCCAGAGACTGTGTCTGCTTCTCCTGTCCCAAAACAAGATCAACCACAGCTCTGGCATTGCTGACAAACCCTCTCTCCAGGGTCAAACACCAACCTTGCTAAGGCACTCACTAAAAGCAGGCATAAAGAAACCTAGAATGGTTTTGCTACAGTTTATGCCAACTCCTACTTCCCAATCCCAGCACAGATGATTATTTTAGTTCTCCTTGCAGCAGCCCTTCCTGTATTTGAAGACTACTACCAAAACAGTGAACTACAGAGGTGTAAAGCTCCCTCAAAGTAATTTTGAGTATTTGGGAGATAAATTGCAAACAACTAATGTGCTTTTGGCATTACAAATCATCTGAGTGACAATCTGAGTGATCTGAGCCACAATTACCATTTCATTAGCTGAGGCTGATTTATTCACAGCAGCATCCAACAGAGAGGAGTTTCATGGCCTGTGAGCCAAACATGACTCTTGAAACAGAGCTGTGAATCAAACCTGGACTTGAGCATTGTGACCTGGATTTCCCTGAACTCCACACATTCTAGACAAGTATTAGATATATTTCTGTATTTCTATATTTCTATTTATATAGCTATATAGGCACAGACAGAGATAGATGTTGTATATTTAACTTTATTTATGTGTTTAATTTATAGATAAGTGCGCATATATAAAAAATTTATATATATAATATATATACACACACGATATACACATATATATATGCATGTGTATATATATGTATATAGGTACGGGAAGTAACAAAACCAGGAAGTGTTGTAGGAAGATTTTACGACTTTCGCTGCCAACCCCGTGTACCCGAACCTGCCGGCACCGAGCCCTCCGGGAGAGCTCTCCCGGGCCAGCCCCGGCCCCGCCCGAGCTGCCGTGTCCGCCCCGGGCACACCCAGCCCGGAGCACCCCGGCCCGGCCCCGCTGTCACGTACCACCTGCACGGGGGGCTCGGGGCTCCCGCCGGCTCTCCCCGGCTCCGCCATCGCCACCGCCCCGCAGGGAGGAGCGGGAGGAACAACCACAGAGACGGAGGCTGGAGCGGCCGGAAGAGGCTCTGCTGCCGGCGGCTGCCGAGCCCCGGCCCGTGAGGGCACCCCGGCCTCGGCCCCGGCTTGTGAGGGCACCACGGCCCCGGCCCGTGAGGGCATCCTGGCCCCGGCCCCGGCCCGTGAGGGCATCCCGGCCCCGGCCCCGACTTGTCAGGGTACGGCGGCCCCGGCCCCGGCCCGTGAGGGTATCCTGGTCCCAGCCCCGGCTTGTGAGGGCACCCCGGCCCCGGCTGTGGATACAGTCGTACGGAAAATCACGCTATGAAAAACCAGTGTCCACAAAAGAGACAGAGGAGTCCTGCAACTTTATTCGAATAAAGGGAGAGGCCATATGCCCTCCCTTTTTTCTCTCGAGGATCTCCCTTTTATCCCAAACTCCCAGCCGCTCGTTGCCGTCTTCCTTTCCCAGTGCTGAGGTACTAGGAAGGTACAGCCTTCCCGAATCGCCTGCCACGCGTTCCCCTCCTTAAACATGTCATTTTCCCCCGATGTTCAGAAGTTCAGGCTTGTGCTGACCCTTGTCAGTTTCAGGAGTCAAATTGAGCTCTGCAGCAAACCTGCTGATTGTTAATAGAGACATTCAGACCCATTTCAAAGACGTTAACACCCATACCTTCACTCATCGAGTTGTTTGTTAAGACATTAGCACACATCTTCCCTCTCACAATGATTCCTCAAATGATGCTGACCGCAAGCGCTTGCCCACCTGTTCTCTAAGCTAAATTCTGTAGGTTTTCAGCAGTGTTACAACGCTTTTTCAAAGTTATTTCCCACACTGAGGTATGGCGACAGGTAGTAGCCTGCTTGAACTGAAATTTGTGGAAATTGAAACAAATTTTTCGATTTGGAGTTGTTCATCATAGATATTCCTGGAGAATGATAAGGGTAATGCCAATGTTCTCTAATCTCTCCAGTCTGTGCTTTTCTTGGTCCAAACTACTGTGTTCAGTGCTTTTTTAATAAAAGAAAGTTTCTAATAACCTCTAAAAAGGAAAAATTGCTGGTGGTAATGGTGCCATTGTCATAGAATCATGGAACGTTAAGGGGTTGGAATGGAATGGACCTTAAAGATCATCCATTGCCACCTTGGGCAGGGACACCTTCCACTGTCCCAGGTTGCTGCAAGCCCTGTCCAACCTGGTCTCAAACACTTCTATGGATGGGACAGCCACAGCTTCTCTGGGCAACCTGTGCCAGGGCCTCCCCACCCTCACAGTAAAATATTTGTTCCTGATATCTAACCTGAATTTCCCCTTTTTCAACTTGTACCCATTACTCCTTGTTCTGTCACTGCAGTTCCTGACAAAGAGTTCCTCTCCAACTTCCTTATAGGCCCTTTCAGATACTGGAAGGCATTTCAAAATATACTGAAAAGTATTATTGATCATTTATTAACTAAAATTATGGTTGTGCAACCACTTACTGCCTTGAAAGTATTCACAGCTAAAAGGAATTGCAGCACCAGGCCCCTGTACAACAACCTATTCAGAATTTTTAAAATTTGCACAAAGCAATCTTTGTTAAGCAAAATCCTGAGATTATCCCTTGTTTATTTGAAGAGCCTGTTAAACAGCCAGACAATTCAAGGAGCAAACAGAGCAGAGTTATCTTAAAATGTTGGTTGGCACACAAATCTGAGAACTGAGGTGAGGAGAACAGCCAAGCAGTAATTCACTCTCGGAATCTATTTCAAATTATCTGCACAGCTTCTCACCGTCCAGCCTGAGTTTAATCTCTCCATGAACAGCACTGTTAAATATGATCATTCCTGTTTCTGGCGACAAAGGCTGCTGGCACTGTTATGTTGCCTGCGTGCCTTGCTTTATCTAGGAAAGTGTAGCAGAGTATTGCTTTACTCACCCTAAACCAAACAAAAGTCCTAGTCAGGGACAGCGCCTCATTAAGCGAAGCAAAATGCAGACAAAGCCCTTGCTGCCTTCCCTGAGGAAAATACAGAACCAGTCAAACCCACCAGAAATGTTTTCTAAGTTATATTATGTAGCTGACCACAGAAAGTAATTAAATACAAACTTCTGCTTAGAATGTGATTTTTGTTTGGGGTGGGTTTGGAAAGATGTTTAAAGGCCCACAAGCATGTGGAACCTATTCAGTGGGATTGTCAGGGCAACCTAGGCAGCTAACACCCATTGTGAGAGTTCTTACCTACTGGCTTTTGAAATTCCAGCAGGCATTTCTGTGTCCTTGGGCGACTTGGGAAACGAAATAGTTTCCAAAATACAGTGAACTGTTTCACTGCCCATTCCACTTTCATGTGGGGCAGAATGGAAAGAGATCTCCCAACAGTGTCACAACAAACTCATTAAGAGGCAAGCAAAGATGGTTTGGTCCTAGTTCTACTTCCAATTGCTCTGTGTTAAAGATTTTTCACAGTGGTGAGGGGCAGCTCACAAAGCAGTCCTCACAGCTAAAAGTCTTGCAAACTCAGACATTTCTTACCAAATTAATGTTTAGCTTTTATTTCTGACAAAATAATTTTTTGAGGAGTATTACTGTGAACCTAAGATTTGCAATTTCTGGAGGCTTTAGCCATCAAGTAGAAATTTTCCTCATCTTAATGGGAAAACATAATATCTAGTAAGTTGGTTTTGTTTTGGTTTTTTGTTTTTTTTGTTTTTTTTTTTTTACATATAACTGTCATTTCCAAAATGACATAGACTCACAGTATGAACAACACGGACATATTGACTTGTGAGGGCAGATCTCAGCTGATTTCCTGGAGTTTAAAAGAATAAAAGAAGATAAAGTGAGAATACTTGTGTAGGCTATCAGTGGGGTTATTGAGGCTGAGCAGCCTTGGGTTTAGTTTCTTTTTGAAAAGCTCAAATAGTGATGCATCTGTACAAACAAATCTGTTGTGTTGTGGAGCATGTGAGCAACTTAATTTGGTTGTGTCTTTATTGGAAAGACAGAATGAGTGAGTATAGAGTGTTCTTTTAACACATTTGTCACTGAAGTTACAAATTCTAGTACTGAAGTATTTGCAGAACTCACTATGTTGAAAGGATCATTCAACGGAGTAGGTAAAAAATTCAGCTCAGAGCAAGTTTTGAAACCACTTCTCTTCAAAGAATGCTTTGAGCTTCCAAAAATGCTCTGTTATTTTCATAAAATGTCACAGTTGAGTGGCAAGAGAAGAGGGAGGCAATATTTCTCATTACAGTACAAAACAGCAGAAGGGGACATGAGAAGCTCATCTAATCCTGGCATCCTGAGACAGGCTCAACTCACAAACACCTACTGGTCTGTGGGGCTTCAGAACAGCCTCAGCCACTTTACTGCAGCCCTTGCTCTCTTTGCCCATAGAATGAATTTCTTAATATCCAGCTTAGATATTGCAGCACTTTCTAAGCCCCCTGAAATTTGGCTGGCTAAGATCTTTTCCCTCTGGCTAAAAGATGCAGACTTCTGTGATCTCCCCAGTTTTAGAGCTGTTGAGGCTAAGCCTATAGCATAATTTATCCCTTTTATACACATGCTTTTTGCTTTCTCTCTCTCCCCTCCATAGTGTTCAGCTCCCAAGGTACAGCTCCTCACTTTGAATCTCTTAGTAACAGCATTTTAATATTTTACCTCAGGCAAGAATTATCCTACTTTGCTCGTGCCTTAGTAGATTTGGCACTTTGTCTGCATTTTAGACCAGATGTGAAAAGTTTTGCTGGGCTATTAAAAAGAAAACAACAAGACCCTTACCACCCTACCCTGCTTTTTTGCAGGCCTAAAAAGGGATTTTATAATCAAAAACCCTGACTAAATACTATCAAGGAGGCCAGTAACCTGCCCAAAGATAAGACTGGAATCTCTTAGAAAGGACACAGACCCCCATCCCTTCAGCCTGTATCTCCACCCTAAGAGGCTGCTCAGCCCCCTCCTCCAGGGGTCCCCTGATAGCCCTCTCCCAGTGGCTTTATCCCCTGCAGCTGTGTGCCTTCTCAGCTGCTTTCTTGCTAATGCCTGTGTTAACCCTTTCTTTGCCTGAGGAGGCTTGCAAATTCCATCACAAATCCTTTAGTCCTTCCCCAGCCTGCACGCCCTTTATGAATTTATGATGTTATAAATTTACAAATCGCTGTTGAGTTTCCCTCCCATCCCACACTCTTGTTGAGGTTATGGACATCTGATTTGTTCAGTGATGTTTTAGACCTTTATTCTCCTGGCTCTGTTCTGGATGCTCTCTGGGCACTTTGCATCTCTGCTGGAGAATAAGCCCCAGCACCAGTCCTGGTGCTCCTGCTGGGGCTGGACCAGAGCAGGATTACTTCTCATGTCTTGCAAGCCATACTCCTGTTTGCACAGCTTAGTGCAGTGTTTGCCTTTTTCACAATGGCTTGACACTGTTAACTCCTAATCAGCTTGTGATCTATTATATCCCCTAGATCTTTTACTGCATGAGGGAAACAGTATTTTAGCAGTTTTATTCCAGTCAGCCACATGAGAAGAAAATGACTGAAGTAGTGTGAGTGAGATTATCTGCTTTGGGCTTCAATGCCAGGATTGTTTACTGGTTTCCAATTAGTTACATGTGTACATGCTGTTAAGGGAGTTGCACAAGAGCTGCTAATGCCTTCCTTTGGCCTTCAGAGCATTTATTACTAGCAGGGACTAGTACCTAATAGTTATTTGGGCCAATTTCCCTGTGTACTCAAGACTTCAAATGCTCAGCTGAAATTACAGGCCTAATTGCTCTTACAATTTAGACATATTGAGTTTGGGTAACCTCGCTGCAAAATGCTGCTGCTCCTTAGAGAAGAAACGTTGTGTGATACATTTCTTTCTCTGAAACATTAGCTGTCCTTAGAAAGGATGTTGCTTGTTTCTTCTTTCTTCTTTTCAAATGAGTCAACCTGAAGAACCCGGTGGTTGTTTTGATGAGGCAGTAAATACCACAAATATTCTGTTAGCTGGAGTACTGGACTTGGGTAGCTTTGTGGGTGAACTAGAAAGATCCCATTCATTTCAGTACCAGCCCACACCTCCAAACATAAACTCTCTTTGACCACCAGTCATCCCACCCCGTGTGCTTCCATGTCCTCTCCTCAGACTGCTGGGCCACAGCAGTGTGATATTGTGCAGGTTCCCTGTTCTGCAGGTTCCCTGTTCTGCTCAAACCATTCTCCTCGCTGCTCCAGCTCAGGCTTTTGAGTGTACCTTTATATTTAGCATGATTTTGTGGCATTAAGACTGCAGGAAATGAAGCAGTGACAAGTGAGAGGCACAGTTCTTTCAAAGAACTGAAGCAGATTAGTGCAGGTTTTTCTTTGCCAAGGGCTTTAATATTTGAGCAACATTACACAAAGTTAGACTTTAATTTAGTAATCTTTTCCTAAAGGAGTGGTTCTAAATAATGCAGTATTTTTAAAGTAGAGTAAAAGAACCAAATCTACTTTTTAGCTTGTGAAATCTCGTGGAGGATCCAGTGATAGGCACATGATTATGGTCTTACCACCTCAGTTAATATAGTTTGGGTTTGCTATTAACAAACCAATGTGAAACTCAGTATAGTAATAAAGGCATTTTCCTTACATACCCAAAAAAAGCTTTATAAGTAAGTTATTTGGAGGGAAAAGGTTCTTATTTACAAAAGATAGCAAGATTCAGATAATGTAGAGAGATAAAGGGTGGCCTTGAATTCCCATTTTCCTGTGTGCCACCACTGATAACCCTGGAGAATCAATGCTTCTACTTGAAGAAGAGCAAACCTTTCACCTTTCCAGCATTCAGTTTAGCTCCTTTGTGCCTCTGATCTTCTTGATGACTGAACTGTTAAACACTTGCAAAATCAAGTTATTCTGAAGAGCTGAGGAAAGTAGGTGGAAGTGTGTATTTCCCAAAGATTCCCTGGTATGTCCAGACTATCCACAGACAAAATTTTGTTGAACTTCTGTACCTTTGGGAGCTTAAACTTCTTTGTATGTAAGTACAGGAAGCGTCTGACATTTTAAGATGGGAAAGTGCTTAAAGAAATAAATCATATCCCTCCAAAGGAATGTATACATAACCGGAACTGGGATTTGTATAATATAAGAGATCCACAGACAATATATTGGATGCACATCTTTATATGACACACAGGAAGAGAAATTAGTAACATTTTGAATTATGAATTAGCCAAAGGCATCTAAAGAAAAGATACAAGAATTGTATAGCTCTAGAGAATAGAGCAACATTTACTTAATATGTCTTCATTGAAAACAGAATTCAGTAGGTGCTTTAAATCTTTATACTGCCTCATGAAAAACATTTTATTATGTCTTATTATATCTTTTAATATCATCCTTTAAATGTTAACCTACTCTGAAAAGTGGGTCTTAAATTACAGTTTATTGTGACTAATTCAGTTTCAGTTTTGTTTAATTTTCAAGCCAAGGCTGTTCTGCATTTTCCTGTAAATGCCAGTTCATCACACTCACCCTGAGTTATGAAACTAAGAGTTTTCAGGTTCATGCATCTTCAGTAATACAGATTTAACAGCTTCATTAATGTTAATAATAGTGCTGATAATACCAAGAGCAGTAGAGAGGGCGGCTCACTCCCTTACAGCTGTACTGGCTGTGTTGTAAAAGAGTAGCAAAGATGTAATTCTTGACAGAAAATTGACCAGATGTGAGCAGAGCAGAGACAGGAAACTCTTCCCTTTCACTGAAAAACGGTTACTCTGTATTTATATTCTTCCTTTGCTGACTGTAACCCTTCTCAAGGCCAGGAGGGCCTTTGAACAGTCTGAGAAATGCGGTGCTAACCTGAGGAGGTGCACCTCTCTGAGGAAAATGGTATCTGTGATGGTTTGTGATTATCTTATCCAGCAGTGCCCGCAGCTCCGGGGCGGCGGGAAGGGCAGGGACACATCCCGGGGTGGCATCATCTGTCCCACGGGGACTCACAGTGGGGACATGCTGGTGTTGGAGCACTGAGCCCAGCTGGGGAGGGGTGGGAGGCGGTGACTCCCCCAGGCCCTTGGGACTGTGTTGTTGCCTGGGGGTCTGTGTACAAATCACCAACGGGACGAGGCTGCTGGGGAACGGGTTTGGGTTTTTTTTTTTTTTTGCTGTTTATTTACCAGCATCAGTCTCATTACATGGTTGTGACAATGGGAAGATGCCAGCAGCTCACATCTCCAGCAGCAGATGAAGAACTCAGTGTTATAACTCACTTAAAAGTGTTTTCACCAATTACACAAAGCAAAAGCATATTGACAGTAGTTCTATCCAACCACTATAAACACACGTACCTTTGGTTAAAACAACGCTTGATTATTTCAGGTACAATACCTGCCTGTAAGCCTTAAAACACAATGCATAGAGCTCCATTATTAAGTTTAGAACTTCCTAATATCTTGCTAGATATACTTTTTTGTAGCTTAGGCAGTTATTCTAGACAAGCATTGATGCACTGACCATTATTTTATTTGTCCTTACTTTTCTACTTCTTATATAAGTTTTCTGCTGACAAATCTTATGGCTACTGCTTAGTTCTAATTGCAGTTCTGCTATCTCTGAGGCATGCCTTTTGCAGTTTTCCCCAAAACCCTCTAATTTTAAGGATTCCCACAGGACTGCTCATCTCTGCTTCTTCTCCCTGGGATGAGGGGAGCTGAGGAGGAGCCACAGCTTTGTGCAGCATTAGGGACTGATGGGGGGCTGCCAGCAGTGGGACTTGGGAGTGAAGGTAAAGGACTTGAGCAAATCTGTCTGTACAGTGATCTTTTCAAAGGATCACAATACTTTCGTGTGAATAAACAGACAATTGTGTCAAGTTTAGAGTTTTTTGAGGTAAGGTTATGACATCTGTGACATTACAGATAGAATTTGGCTATCAAAAACGTTTTAGGAGCAGGTCTCTGGAGACTACATTGCTGTGCTAGCAGGATATAAGAGGTGACAGTAAATTATTTCTTTGTGTAGAGGCTCGCTGGTAACGTCATCCTGATGCCATTAGAGCCTGCAATAAACCACCACGCACAAAAGACTCTGCATCTCCCTCCCTGTGACAAAATCCTTACTCATCTACTTCTTTTTCTTTCCATAATGAACCCAGATACTTAACTTCCATCTAAACTTTCCCTTCCCAAATAAGGTACTATTTTTTTTTCTTTTTTTTACTGCAAGAGAAAGAAATTTAATTTCACCAGCTGGGAAGTCAAGATCCTCATTTTGACTTCAAGTGAAAACAACTAAAAATACCTTTTTGCTAACATTGCTGCTTTTGCTCTGCCCAGTACTGTGCCTGTTAAGACAGAGTTCAAGGATAGCCAAATGTCCAGCTCCACTGAGAGCACTGGCCTAGAAGCAAACCCTGCAGGTATTTAAATACTGGGATATCTCTATATGCAAATGGGAAGTTTTATTTTGTTTTAGAACCTCCAACTGTAGAAAGTTGTGTTGGTCAGTGTTCTCATCTTGGGTTCTCAGATTATTTATGCAGCTGACAACCCATGTGACCGTTGTGGTTATTGTGCACGTAAACTTGAACTTTGACATTTCATCCTGTTGCAGAGCCTTGGTATGTGCATTCCTTTATCTTCCCACCATCCCTGCAGTTGCTGTTCATTATTGTCAGTGCTTATTAGTTCGAAAAGTCCATTCCATTTTGTTTGGGCCAATTAACTGGTGGAGAGAGCAGCTCTTCCAGGGTCCCCACTAACTGTGTATCACCAGCTATCATCCAGTGATTGATTAAATAAACCTGAGCTCTGCTGCACTTTTCAAAGAAGGAAATTGTTGTTTCCCAATTGACCAACTTAAAAACTCTTCAGACTTTTGAATATTTCACTCTTTTATGACAAAGGGAAAAGCAGATGTTGTGTAGCAAATCAAGTGGGAGTTGTTGTAGTATTTATTGTCATAACTACTTTATATTCTTTTTCATGTGTTTAGGATAGTGTCTTCCTAAAAAAACAGAGAAGAATACCAGGAGAGGAAACAGTCCTTGTGCTGCTTCAATATTGTGACCTGCAGCCTGTCTGAAAACAAAGCCTTGATTGTGCAAGTGCCCAGCTGATCCAACAAGCAATGAATGAGTGAGCAATGGTCAACAAGGAGGAGTGGATATCACACAGGGCAATTCAAAAAGGTTGTAGTGTTGTGAAGTGAGAGAGGCATGAAATGAAATAGAACCAGAGATAAATAGATCATCAGCCATGTGGGTTAGTTCTACTTTTTTTCTCCTTTTTTTTCCTTTTTTTTTTCCCTTGAGATGGTCCAGCATAGAGAAAAATGTGACTATAAATGGGAAAGAGATATGTCTTCCAGTAAGGAAGAAAATAATCTGATTCTTTCAGTCTAAATGACTGATAATTTCAAACCAGAATCCGATCTAAATATGAATGAGATCTCCAGGAATCTGCTTGGGTCACATGTCAGGTAGTTCAAGACAGTTGTGTCAGGGAAGCACAGACTGTCAGATTTTCATGTTCATTCAAGCATTTGGGTCCACATAAGGCCCAACCAGACATCCCAGCATGAGAGAAGATGAAAAATCTGACATGTTACAGCAGACCTCCTCCAGTTCTTCTTGGGAACACAAGATTCAACAGCAGGGAGGATTCCCTTTCCTTCAAAGACTTACACTGGTCATTTTACTCTTGAATGGATTCAAGTCAGAATTCTGCATGAGAAAGCAGAAGATACATAGGCAAATATATGACCAAGATAGCAGAATCCAGATTTGATACTTAGGTACTGCTTCAAGGACTTCTCCTGAGAGCATTAAAAAAAAAAATGAGTTTGGGCAACCATGGCATCCTCTAAAAATATTTGAATCTATTCTGGCTTGATGGTGTTTCTGAGTAAAAGCACTTCCTGATTTACTACTCCTTACTGTTAGTTTTGTTAGATCATTTTAGATCTCTTACCACACCTTCAGGCTTTCATGTTGTTTTGTTTTTGTCACTGATCTCACAACAATAAATTGGCAGAGTACCATGAATTTGTGTCAATGGATTTTCAGAGCTCCTCATCAACTAAATTCAGCACCATAATATAGACAAATTATTTTCAGCAGGTCATGCAAGGAACTGAGAGAGGACATTGATAGAGAACCTAATTTTCCTTTTCCTCAGTCCACTGCTTTAATCAGGGGAGCATCTCTGGTCAGATTTGTTGGCACCTAAATGAGAGTGTAATCTGACCTAATAAAGCCATGATAGTCAACACATGCTTTGAACCAAAGAAAAAGGAAATAAATTAGAGTCTCTTTCAGCGGAGTTTGCAAAATTACCAGTCTCATTTGAGCTCTGGGTTTCTTTTGAGGAGTTTTCTTGCTTGTGGTGCTAAAAGGGAGGAGGTGAAGCAGGGTCCTTTATCCCCTGCAGATACATCTGCCCTGCAAATACTGCCTCAAAGCAGCACAAAGGGCCCTGCTTTGTGGGGCAGCACAGATCTCATTTCATCCTCAGATCCATTGTTTTTCCTTAAGCAAACATGTAATAATGTCAGAATTTATGGATTAGTTATACTATCCCTGATCTGCTTTAACCAGAGTTAGTGCTGTTCCTCCCAGAATGCTGCTGACAGGATCACTGTGCAGACAGACAGACAGACAGACAGACTGGGTATCTACACAGAGCTCTTTGCATTTTTTTCTCTGTTAATGCTGCAATGTTTGGTAAGACATCACTCATTTGTGGGTGATTGAATTTAAGAAGGAATTAAAATGCTTGTGCTGTTAATAACAACTGGACAAACCTCGCTGCCCTTTTCCTACAAAAATTGTCATTGAATTTAGGGTGAAACTTGGCTTGCAAAAACTACTCCATGGACCAAATCTGCCTCATGGGAGCTTGTCAGCTCTAAAAAAATCCCTGTCATCAGATCTGAGGTTGATCTGGTCTCTGAAAAGGCCTGCTGTTGAAAATTAAGTGTGAAATTTGAAAATTATTAAGTTGAATTATTTACCTTGCTACTTCATCATGTCTGCAAAAATGTTCTCTCTCCTTCTGGTAACCTAGCAATGAATACCCAGTGCACAGTTATTTTTTCACAATTTGTAGGAGAGTTGCATTAAAATGCATGTCAGTGTCTGTTTCTTGACAGGCATGTAGCAAGCAACACTGCAGAAATGTTTGTTTATCCTGGCAGGGGCTGCATTTGTTTAGTGTAACTTGCACCAGTTTTGTCCAAATTCTGAAGTAGAAAGGAAAATATATTCTTGTTTTCTGATCAGTGTTACAAATATTCTTTTTAGCTTTGTTTTTATTAAGAGAAGTGACTGCTAGTAGATTTGGACCTGTGTTCTCTGCTGTCATATTCTCCCTCCATGTACTGGAAATTGTTGAATGCTTTTGAAAAACTGATTGCACAGGCTGAGCCTACAGGTTGCAGAGTGGAGACAGGCTGGAGGAGCTGAAGAAAATGAAAAATTAAGCCAGCCAAGAGATATGCATCATGATTAACATCAGCTTCACCAGTGGCATAAATTATTTTTTCTAAAACAGGAAATTAATGTTTATTAAGTGGTAGAAATAAACAACTGGTCCTCTTGAAGAGTCCTCAGACTAAATGCTGTTTTCTGAGTACTTCTTGGCAGACATTTTAAATACCTAGGTTATTGTGAAATGAAAAGAAAACACTGATGCTTGTGGATGAAATGCACAGGACTATCCCCAAAACAACAATATGCTAAGGCCTCTTCAAAGATTTTTGGTTTTGGCTTCAGCTTTATCCAGACTCAGGCATGCAAGCAGGAGTTACTGCCTGCACCCCAGAGGGGTCTCTGGGCTTAGGCACTGAATCCTCTGCCTGGGTCCCCAGTCCCGAGACAGCCTTGCAGTGTGGGATGGGAATGAGCTGTTTCTGAGCCATCTTTTGTTCTTTGTGTTACCTTTTTGATCCTCTCAATAGGCTGCTTGGGTCCAGACATCATTCCCTTCATTGCTTTTGAGTTTGATGTGCAAAGAGTAAAATGCAAATTCCTGTCTGCACCGGCTGGGTTGCTTAACAGTTCAAGGTGTTGGGAGTGGGGAAATGTTGAGGGAAAAGTTGCTACCATGATGCTGTGGCCCGTGGCTTGATCCAAACCATGCTGTGTGGTTTGGGAGACTGATCCTTAATATCACAAAGCCTGGGTTTAGCACTATCCCAAAGTGTAGGTTTAATCTTTACTCCACCTTAGACCTCCTGGCCAAAAATATGCCTCTCTCAGCCTCCCCAGTGGATGTATTTTACCTGGCTGAGGTATTTAAATCAGGAGTAGTGTAGCCAGGAGTGCAGTGTTGCTCTGCAGCCAGCATGGAGAGGCAGGGATGGCCTGGGCTGGGCTGAGTTACCCCATCCTGCAGAGGGGCTTTGCCCTGGGGACAGGGCAGGGCAGCACACCTGACCTTCCTGCTCAAAGGCTGGTGTTAGTCCTGTATCTTACCCTGCTGCATACCTGGGAAATCAAAATAAAGGCCTTGAAGAGAAAGGGAAATGTATTATTTTGTTAAAAAATAGAAGTTACACATTGGCCACACTACTGATTTGCCTCAAGTGTTGAAGTATTCTTGGGAAGTGAACCTCCCTGCCTGCAGTGTTCGTCCCTGTTTGCACAGTGCTGTGCAGAGAGGGCCCATAGGTGTAACTCTAGGTACACCTACTGGTTTGGCCACATCACAAGTCTGGACATCTCTTTTTCCGGGCCTTTTTTTTTTCTTTTTAATTTATTTTGCTGTTGCATCGTATAATTTTTTTTTTTTATTCCCAAAGATTTTTTTTTTGTTTATCTGACAATTAAATACCTGACAATAATTAAGTAGGTATCTGACAATAAAGTATCTCTCTTTCATGCCTACAGCAAAACCCATTGATTTGGGTGGGAGCTGGTTGGGATCCCAATGCAAACATCCAGAGGCGGAAGCTGGGTGTGCGTGCAGCAGGAGCTGCCAGTTCAGTGGGAGCTGTTTGTGTCAGAGCTGCCTGTGTGTGTCCAAGGCAGAGGGGCAGCTCTGCTCCCCACCCCCTCTCCCAACTCTTCTTTAGTGCTGCCTCACTCTTAAAAATGTAATCTTTAAATTAACACGGTTTCATCAGAAATACTGCTGTCCTGCAGCTGGATTTCAGGCATGCCCTAACACCAGCTTCTTTTAGGAAAGATTTACTTATTTTTCTTTAAATGTCTGTTGTTTTCGGTTGCATTCCAAAGGCCAAAACTTTTCCCTTCAAAAAAAAACAAGAAAAGCAAGATGTGATGTAGTGGTTTAGGCTTAGTAGGAATTGTGCTCGGATATTAATGCTACAGAAGTAGGCAGGAATGAGCAGGAGGCTGCAATTATGGATGAGTGTATTTTCTTCACTGATTTTAATTTCATGAGAGCAAGTAACACGGTCCCCCCTCACCACACACAAAGGTTTCCCACTGTCCATTCAGCTGCTGAACCTCTCCCTGTTTTGTTACTCTGCTCACTCCTGTCTGTCCACTGGATTTACCTTACAAATTCTATTTATTTCCTATTGCTCCTGTATTCATTGTCTATTGTCCTCTCTGTGGCTTGTTTGAATTCTTAGACCGCTCTCTTTCCCTCCTGCTTTGCCATGCATGCTATTTAGCTATGGCTTTGCCTTTCCAGAAAATACCCTGCTTCTCCTCCTTCCCCCTCCTCCTTCAAAGTTTCAGATTTCCCTTGCTGGCAGGCAGCGAGGGGCTGCACACCAGGCACCAGCCCTTGGGTCTGCTCTGTAACCACAGGACCTGATTCCCCTCCTGCAAACTGAGTAGCGCGACAATAAATCAGCTGAGAGGGGGCTGCCTGGAAATTGCAAAACAGGGACACATAGTGAAACCAACACATGGCTGGGCAGTGACCAGCACAGCTCACAGGAGTTCATAGTTCTCCCATATATATTCCCTTGGGGACAGCAAGGCTGAGTGAGACCTTTCAACAGATTAGCTCTGCCACACTGTTTAAAGCAGCTTTGAATGTTCAGCTGAGATGTGCTTAACCCCAAATCCAGCATCTGAAAGCGCCCTTCCTGTGCCTTCCGGGGTCCCAACTTGGCTGGGGGGGTTTGTCCTTAATAATGTAAACACAGCCATGCTTTGAAGAAAATTTGAATCCAGACCTGAGCTTGAGCCCATCTGTAATCACTACTTGATTTTGCTTTCCTCAAATCTGTACTTTTGAGTACTGAGGAGAATGAGTCATCTCTCCTTTAATAGGTTCTCCTCCTGCAGCCGCCTGCTCTTTAAAATCCTTAAAAGTCCTTTAAAATTGCTGCTGTTTGTGCCTGGGTCGGTAGCCGTGACAAGCAAATATTTAAAGTGAATTTAGAAGGAAGTGTCTGAAGTGACTGTGTAGAGCCTCATCTTTGAGTTGCTCCTTGAGGAAGGCAGTGGAGCTTTATTGGGGTTCAAGTGTTTGAGTGCAGGGAGCTGCTTCCAGAACCTGTATCTCCAGTCCTGCCACATTAGGTCAGAGTAGTTACTCAGTGACTTCTGTTTTCAGAGGAGTGTGAAGCCTTTGCTGCAGAAGATTTATATTTCCATTTGACATTATACAATATTTTCCTCCCAAGATTTCAGTGAAGTTCTGCTCTTTCTGAATCGTAAATAAAAAAAAAAAAAAAAAAAAAAAAAAAAAAAAAAAATTACTGTTCAGAATGTTCTCTCTTGAAAAGATGTTTGCTTTTCACAGCTCAAACAGAAAACAGCTCAGTGCATCCAAAAGCTGCCTCACCCTTTGAGCGTGTTCCCAGATCTCAGCCAAGAGCACTACTATGGAATAGCTGTGAGTAGCCGGAAGAGCATTGTAGGGATTGAGATGCAAATGAGCAAACCAAGCAGCCCCCTTCGCTGCAGAGGTTCCCTATCTCCTGCTGCCCCTCACTTTTGAACTGGGGGAGGCTTAACCTGGACTTTGCTCCCCAGCCACGATCCCTGGCTCTGCACCCACAGCCCTTGGCTCTGCAGCCACCAGCCCGGGCTTTGCTCACTTGTAAGGCTCAGCAGCTTGGGTAGGATGAAAACTGTGTCAGCATCAGGAAGGCGTGGAGGACAGGAGGGGCTTTCAAAGTCCCCGTGTTGCCATTGCTTTTCTGGGTCCCGAGAACTAAATGCCACGCTTTTTCTGAGTTAAAAGGAGGGGGGAATAAAAGCCAGAGGTAGTAGCCACCGCAAAATAGCACACTCTGTTCCCTATCTTAAAAGTTCACAGTTTTCAGGCAGTTTCAAAAGTTCCAGAGAGTAATGTGAGCTGCCTGGGCACTTGTTTGTTTTATCAAGTGCAGGGAGTTCGAATATTGCAAAGGAAATCAGATACAGTAGGTTGGGGGGCGTGCAGAGGGTTGCACATATAAACACTCTGAGGAATAAAGCAATACGGTGTTTTCTCTGTATGCTTTTCTTTCCAGTGTGAGGGAAGGAAGCAAAACATTCTAACAAAACCTCCTTCTAAAGAAATAATCAAGGCACTGAGCTCTAATGCCTGTATCACTGCACATGACTGGGAGAAAAAGGCATTTTGCATTATTGCATGTTGTCATCACTTTGCTCAGTGTTGTCCCTTCGTGCTAATTACGTGTTTACATGCATTGCATCATTGGGCAGAATTACTGTAATTATGTTAATACTTAATAATCAACAGAACACAGTACCTGTAATTTACCAAACAAAAAGGACATGAAAAGCTAAACCCACAAATGGAAAGGGATAGGATTTAATCCTCGGTGCAGCAGCAGGCAGGAAGCTTTCAGAGCTGGAATATCCTGCTTCAGCCACTGGATGCTCTCAGACGTCACCAGGGCACTTTGCAAGGTGTTTTAACAGGTACTAAGGAGGCTAACACACCAAACTGTGAACAGGGTGTAAATGTTTAATGCTAATTCATGAACTCTCACCTAGCAAAATCAGTGCCCTTCATAAAGCTGCATGGCAGACTCTTGAAAGAGCAACAGGAGACTAAGAAACGATGATCTGGAAATATTTTAACCCCTCTCCTATCTGTGGATGTGCAATATCAATCTCTACCCCCTTGTTGCTTCTTTGAAAGAAATTATGTGGCACCTGGCATATCAGAGCGCAGTATGTGTGCAGCTGGATCATTTTCCTCCTACCTCCATCCGTGGTTTTTTTTTTTCCCCTATTTATCTTGGCCCGGATAGTTTGGGCTTTAGGCTAATTCACCCCCTGCACTTCCCTCACGCCCTGGAAGGCTTCTAAGGGTCTCTGTCACTAAGGGTTAAGTATCCGAAGTCAACAGCGGAATAACCCGGGACATTAAACAACACAAGGAGTTATCCCGAGTGGTCATTAAGTGGTGAAGAGTAATACAAATAAGATCGAGTCCCAAGTGCTTCCCGGTAAGTGGAGACACAAGAAAGTTGCAGCAAAATCGTCAGCCTTCATCTACCAGGGACCGCGCCTTGGTGGAGATCCTACTGCAAGCTGAGTCACCTGCTGCAGCGAGGTGCAGGGCGGGCACCGGGGCTGCACCCCGGGGACAGACTGCGGGTCACTGCGGGCACCAGGGGCTGCACCCCGGGGACAGACTGCGGGCATCCCCGAGGACAGACTGCGGGTCACTGCGGGCACCCACGACTGCACCCCGGGGACAGACTGCGGGTCACTGCGGGCACCAGGGGCTGCACCCCGGGGACAGGCTGCGGGCACCCCCGGGGACAGGCTGCGGGTCACTGCGGGTACCCCTGAGAACAGGCTGCGGGTCACTGAGGGCACCCACGACTGCACCCCCGGGACAGACTGCGGGTCACTGCGGGCACCCCCGGGGACAGGCTGCGGGTCACTGCGGGCTGCCCCAGCGCAGAGAACGCGCCTCAGTAACTTTCCCGTCCAAACGAAACCCTTCGCTCGTGCCCATCATCACCCCTTCCCTACACAGGGTAGCTTGGGGGAGCCCAAGCAGGGCGAGGCAGGAGCGGAGCTCTCACCCCGGGCCGGGACAGCTGCCAAGGGGGCTCGGGGCAGCGGCGGACCCGGGACGCGCCGTAGCCGCGGGCGGCCGCTGTTCCCGATCCGGCGCCGCGTTTTGCCGGCGCAGCAAGTGCCGGCCTTGCCGGAGGAGGAGCGGCGGGAGGGGGAAGGGGGAGGAGGAGCCGGCCCTCGGCCGAGCCGCTCCCGCCCCTCAGCTGGGAGCCCGCAGCCAGCGGGTGCGAGCGGCAGAGCCGAGCGGCGCCGCGCCGAGCCGGGATGCGGGAGCCGGGGATGGGGTAGCCGCGCCGCCCTGCCGCGCTCCCCACCATGTAGGCGAGCCCCGGGCGCCGCGCACATCGCTCCCCGCCGCCTGCTCCGCGTTCGCACCGGGCCGGGGGACCATGCGGAGCGCCCCGGTCTCCGGGCTCCTGCCGCTGCTCCTGGGGCTGCGGCTGCTGCTGGGCGGCGGCGCCGCGGCTCAGTACTCCAGCGACCTGTGCAACTGGAAGGGGAGGTGAGGGGCATCCTGCCCGGGCAGGGGGGAGCGGGGACTGCCGCGTCCATCGCCGTCCCGCCGGGGGAAGATGCTGATGCAGAGCACAAAAGGGAGACTTTCCCGCTGTGGTGCCCAGCCCGGGAACGGGGCGGCGGAGAGCCGGGGCCGGTTCTGCCTGCCTGCCTCCCTCCCGGCGGGCTCACCGCGAAGAGACGCTGGGCAGCGGCCCCCGGGCAGGGAGGGATGGAGGGGCCGGGGCGAGCTGGGCTCCCCTCGGCGGGGCTGAGGGGCCGGGGCGGGCTGGGCTCCCCTCGGCGCTGTTCGGGGGGCTGGGAGAGGGAGGGCGGTGCCAAGTCCGCCGCGGAGAAGTTTCTCCCCGCGACCATCTTCGCCGCGGCCCCAGCGCTCCGCGGAGGCGGCGGCCGCGCCCGGCGAGCAGCGAGGCGGCCCCGGCTCGGAGCGGCGCTGGGATGCGCTGCACCTGCGGAGCGCTCCCGCCGCAGCCAGCGCGTCCCTCCCCGGGGCTCTTGCTGGCTCCTGCCTGCTCTCTTCACTTCCCTTCCCTCGCCTGCGCTCCCGCTCCGTGCGGTCCCGCACTTGGCGCTCAGCCCCGGGGTCACTCCCTCGTCCCGCGGAGATGATGATGGTGATGAGCTCCGGGAGCGGGGGCTGGCACAGCGGCCGCGCTGCTGATTTATTCTAATTGCACCGGTTGAGAAACCTCTCCAGTTCTCAAGTGTTTATCTCCCAAATTATCTTTCCTTTAATTGCTTGTAATATGTTTAACGCGTGTGGTTGGGTCTGTGACCTTCTCTCCTCTTTATAGGTTTAAAAAGGCAGCTCTGCTCAGCTAGGAAGTGTTGCTGGGTCACTTGGAGAGTAAAATGGTTCAACTCTAATGCACTCGTCAGATCTGACTTTCTCTAACTTAAAAGTTTGGCCGGCCTATATCAATGGAGTGTTTTGGAGCAGAGAGAATTCAGAGTGAGGAAACAATTGGATTGACTTTCAGCATCATGATTTATCTCTTACTGTCTGAAACATGGTGCTTTGTATTTACTCTTTTTTTTGCGTTTTTTTTTTTGATAATTGGTGCATAATTAATAGCAGTGAATTCACTTGAGGATGAGTCTGCTTGATAGGGATCAAACCTCTGGCAAACTCCTAACTTGTCATTTTTCTTTACTAAAAAAAACCCAACAAAACAAAAACCCAAAGACCCCCCCCACAAAAGAAATACACAAAAAAACTCCCTGAAAATGCTGTACCAAAGCATCCCAGCTGCACTACTTACCTGGACCATACCACCTGGTACTGCAGCAAGTATTTTAAAAGAATGGTGACAAACCCCTGCAATTCCATCCTGCTTTGGTGTTATTTTTGTCCAGTTTTCTTAGAGCAAGCAGTGATCCCTCATGTCACCTGAGCAGGGTTGGAATAAGCAATGCCTGGAGTTTCAGCTAAGGGGGGAAGCTTGGCTGGGGGGAAGTGAAATCTTGTAACTGAGTTTGGGATGAGCCTGGAGATGCCAGTTTGGATTTACTCACCTGCTGTTGTTCTGGTGAGCTGAAGTGGTGGCAGCTTTGTGATGAAGCTGTTGGATGAGCAGGGAAGGAAGAGCAAAGTTTAGTCTGGGTGGTTTCACTTGTGGAAGAGTTTTGGAGTTCAGGAGGGCTGGAGTTTTGGGAGGGGATAAAGTAACCCAGGCTGACTTAGGCCTTACTGGTGGCAAACAGGAGTTGTCAGAAATGCTGGCAGTCTTAAGGCCATTCAGTATAATCTGACTTGCCCTAAAAACACAGCAGTTAAGAAGGAAAGAAAATAATTTGATGTACCAGTAAATATCATTAATTAAATATTTCAGTGTGGATATTAAGAGTTATATGGGTTAGAAAGAACTTTTTTTTTAATGCAAAATATAATATTTTGAAGTCATGTGATGATTTTTACCTTGACTGTTAGGAAAAGTTATGAACTTTAATGTCAGACATAGTCTTTCCCTGCAGTGGAGTCATAGGTTGGCTTGTGCTGGTGGATTTGGGAGTCATGTCATCTTCTGTAGTAAACCTGAAGGTGTTTTCTCACCTTTATATACATATCTATGTTAAAAGCAACAGTCTTAAAACCAAAACATTCTGGATATGGGCTTTTTTTTTCCTATTATCTTGTGGAGAAGTGATGAGCTTATACCCCTGAGCAGGATGAAGAGCTTCACTAGGATTCCTCTGGATATCCCTGGTGCTTCCAGGGAAATCTGATGCAATGCACAGCTTGACACCTGCAATTTAAGTACAAGCCATAATAGCATCTTAATAAATGGCTTGTGAGAGAGCTTCCAGGAAAGCTTTGTCCAGGAGAAAGCAGAAACTTCACTATGATGTGTCCAATTATTACTTTAGCTGTAACTTCAGGTTTTTGTGCTGCAATGACCTCGTGATGCTTTGGGCAAAAGTGCTTCAGTGACAGGCTGAGAGAATATGCTGGCCTGGCATGTTTGACTGTAGGATAGAGAATTCAGCTCTTGTGTGGCTGCTTTTGTCCATCAGTCTTGCCCTTGGTATGGTGGATGCTCTGAGGAATTCTGAATGTTCTCTAGACTGTCATCTCTTATTAAATTCTCCAATTTAGAAGCAAAAGTTCCCTTTGTTTATTGCAGCATGCAGGGAGGACATGGGTGCTTGTAGGGCTCTTCAGCACATCTTTAATGAAATAAATAAATAACTGAAGTAGTGTCAATATTGTCCTTGCTCCCGTTTTCTTTAAATAACACCTGTTCCACATTGCAGCATAACAGCTCACTGCAGTGATATTGTAACAGGTTTTTCAGGGCAAACATAAGGGGATGGCTGAAGCCAGAAAGGGAGAAGAGCAAGGAGACAGATGCAGTGGTTCAGGATTGGTATGGGGAAGTAGCTGTAGAAGTAGCTTGTTATAGAAGTAAGTCCCAATAAACAGCACACATTTAGAATGGGTGGATGGTTCATCTCTCACTGCAACCATGGAACACCTGCCCCATGTCCTTGCCATATAATCAAAAAACCAAAACTCCAGTGAGTTTGGAGAATAACAAGGCTCCTGGGTCTCCGTTGCTGTGTGGACCTGGTGTGTCTGATGGGAGGCTAGTGAGACCTGAACCTGGTGCTAAACAGTCTCAGGGTGAGGACAAGTCATTCTGACTGCAAGCAAAGCGACAGGTTTTACTGGATGATGATGGTTGCTGTTAAATAATGTGAACATGTATTTTGAAATCTGCTTAACTTTTGAGTCATCCTTTATTATAAGGCTTAATGTGTGCAGGTACTCGTGCTTGATGTATCTGTCTAATGGCATCACTCCTGCCTGTGGGATATAATTGGCTTTCAGAAGATAATTTCAGAGTCCACCCTGTTTTCGTTTGAACACCATGAATGTTTGAACAAAATTAATGTAGCTTTTTTTTTTTTTTTTCCTCTGGCAGAAACTCACTGCCTCAGTGTTGTTGGGATCACTTGCAAGAGAAGTTTCACTGCATGAGTTCAGAGTTTTGCCCCTGGTGTCTTCCTTCTGTTTAAGCACTCGGGCTGGAATGTGCCAGTATAAGTCCTGCAAAACCTCTGCAGCTTGTTTTGGTGTCTTGAGTAGGGACAAGTGATGTGTGAGGCTAACTTTCTGCCCCTTTGCTGAAGGAGAACTTTTACACTGTTTAATTTTGTTTATTTGCAGCTTGCACATAAACAGACCTCTGTGTTTTCTGTTGAGTGGCATCATGTGTGTGGTGTGGTGAAAACTGATTTTGTGGACCAGATGTGGATTTACAGTCAACTTGAAATATCCCTTTGCAAGTAAAGTTTCCTGAATGTGTTAAGTACTACTGAATTTCAGGGCAAGAGTCTAAAGGTTAAAAGCTTGTCCCTCTTTCCTCCTCATCTGTGTTCTTGATGTGGCTTTCAAGATTCTTCAAAAGCACATGTTTGGAGGCTCTATTGTTATTAAATATGACTTTTTTCTTTCTGAGCTTCCTCGTGTAACCTCTATCAAGTAGGTCACACCGACACTCACAATAATGAGTTACGTCAACAGTAAATGCAAACCATATGGTTTGGTTTTTTTCCCTTTTACACATTGCTTGTAGTTACTTTCTAAGTGCTGACTTGAATTTAGACCCTGTTCAGTACCCAAATATGTCTTTGGGATGGGGAACTGTGTATTTGGAGGTTTCTGCTGGGGAACCAGGACTTGATGTTATCACTTGCACTACACTAAAATATGTTTTTGCCACAGATTTCCTGTGTAACCTCAGACTTAGTCCTTTTAAATTATTTTTCCCCTGTTTTGATTCATCTGCCTACAAGTGGGAATGTTGTGAAGCTTCCCTAAAATCCTGCAAAGCACACCCATGAGGTGACAAAAGGCAACAAAGAGTCTGGTTTGGTAGTCCTCTTACAAGCACAGGGTAAAAGGTGTTTATGTTTGGGAACAAGGTGCTCAGAGCATAGGAGAAGGAGAAACAAGCTTGGTAGTGGAATGATTTGCTCATACTTGCTTAGGAAGTTTGTGACAGGACAGACTCTGGGACCAAAAGATTTTTCCTTTACAGCCCAAATACTGCAGCCAATAAATCAGGCTTCCCACAGCTTGTTCTTCCAGCTGCAGTGCCTGCCCTGTGCAGTGCTGTTTTAGGGCTTTGAGTCACTCTGGGTAAAGAGCTGGTGGGCTTGATCCAGCATCAGTGATGGGCAGCAGGGGTTGTTCAGAGCTGCCCTCAGCTTAGGCTGTGGGCAAACAAGCCATGGGGATTTACTACTCATTTACTACTTAGCAGCTGACCCTGGGACCCTGTTGTGCCCTCCTATCCCATCCCTGTGGTCCCTGTGAAATGGTTGTTGGGGTGTTCATTTTTGGCCGTGGTAAATGGCCACGTGTTCTCTTTCTTGCTAAGCACAGCTCTGTGTCTGCTTGTAGCCCATCAGTGAAAATGATGAACTGAGCTTAAACCTCATACTGGGGAGCAGTGGAGGAGCAAGTTCCTACCAAAAAAAGCAGCACAGTTCAATGCTTTCCCAGTTATGACAAGGGAGAGAGGTGTCTCCTCTTCTCTTTCTACCTCCCAGTGTGGAGACTGGGGCTGCCCAGCTGGGCTAGAGGGTATCGGTAGCATGTAGAGCATTGCTTTTGCTGCAGATTGTAGGGTGAGCTTGGCACCCCTCCCAGTTTCAGATCCATTGGAAATATAGACTTGGAAGGGGAACAAAGCACTTGGAAAAAGGTGGAGTCTGATCTGCGAAGCTGGAGAACGTGCTGGATTGAGCCACCAGGAAGGGAGATTGAGCCTACGTGTTTTACTCAGTGTGCACAGCTCAGCTGATGGGCAGTAACTGAGCCTGTAGTAATTTAATTACTTTTGGTCATGTGCTTATATCCTATTTAATTTTGAAGCCTATTACTAGTGGTTTGATGTTTTCTTCTGGGGGATGATTTAAAATTGTCCTGTAATATTAAGGTTGAAGTGTTGCAAGAGACCTGCGCTGCTGAGCTGGATGGGCCAACACCCACTGATGTCCTGGGCTTCCTGCATTTCTTGCTGTGTGTTTTGGAAGGTTTGACATTCCCATTGTTAGTTCTGTCATTTCTCTAACCTTCTCTTTCTTTCTTCCTCTAGTGGCTTAACCCACGAGTCTCACAGGAAGGATGTGGAGCAGGTCTACCTCCGCTGTTCCGAAGGCTCCATAGAGTGGATGTACCCCACGGGAGCACTCATAGTCAACCTGCGACCCAATATTTCACCTGCCTCTTACAAACACTTGACTGTTTGCATAAAGCCCTTCAAAGACTCTGCAGGAGCAAATATTTATTTGGAAAAAACTGGAGAACTGAAACTCTTGGTCCGAGATGGAGAGCGCAGCCCCAGCAGAGTGTATTGCTTTGGCTACGACCAGGGGGGCCTGTTTGTGGAGGCCACTCCTCAGCAGGACATTAGCAGGAAGATTACAGGCTTCCAGTACGAATTGATGAGCAAGGGGATAGCAGCTGATTTGCACACAGCTTCTGGTGAGTTCTGGGGTATTGTCAGACTCCCACTCCTGTATTGCATGTGTAACAGATGGCAGAGTGAGTGAGTGAATGAGTGAGTGAGTGGGAAAGTGGCTGGCTGTGAGTTTCGTGTGCTTTTAAGGACATGTTTTATAAACAGAACTATTGCAGAAGAATTGATTTGGTTTTTGGTTTGTTGTTGTGTTTTGGAAGCTGGTGGCATGGGCTGAACTCCAGTGATTTGAGGGCCACAGTGTCAGGAGTCTCCCCTTGCAGGGGTGGGGTGTATTACAGGAGCTACCTTTACCCTACACTGAACTCCTGGGCTTCCCAGCCTTGCTGTAACACTTTCTAACTACTTTTTTACTCAGTTTTTAAGACCCCACTGCATGTTTTGAATAATAAACATTTGAACAAGGAGGCACTCCTTTTCCTTGGTGGTTTTTTCCCCCTTTGCAAGTAGTGCTACTTGCTGACCTGATTATTGCTTTTTCTGTTGTGGTTTTTTTTTTTTTTTTTTAATTCAAACGAGGAAAATGGTGTGTTCCTTTCTCAGCTCTCCTTATTACACTCTCCTGAGCATTACTGTGTCATGGCAGAGCTCTTCAATAGTTTTACAGGACAGTGTTGTCTTCTCTCTCAACCATTATGAAAAACAAGTTTTGTAGGGAGGAGTTTTACTCCAATGAAAAGCTTATAGGAAAGAGGAGTGGACAAACGGAAAGATCTTACAATCCTGTAAAGTCTGGTACTAAATAGCATTTGGAACAATGGCTGTAGGTGTGACCTAAGTGTGCTGAGCAATTATACAGTTTGAGAAGAAAAACTGATATTTGTGGAGGATGGCAGGGTAAAAGGGGAATTCCCTTTAGGTAGGTGATATCTGATTCATGCATCTTACCCATTCAGGATTGCCTCTAGCTTTTATCCCCAAAACCAAGGAGGGGAGATTTCCAGAATAGCCCAAGGAATTGCAGATTTAGGGTAGTTTATCTCAAATGACTGCAAGGATTTCAAGGTTTAGGCATTTTAAGTGGGGAACCGATTTGTTTCAACCAGATTTCTCTTTTGAAACGTGGGCTGCCTTTGCTCTTTTGGGTGAAGGCAGCGAGAAGAGTCCTCAGAGCACACTTGGGATGACTCAGCCCGGGGCAAACCCGATGTTTGGTGAGGCTGTGTGGCCCGAGAGCTGTATGGATGCTGGCCAGACTCTGCCGTGCTGATGCCACATGCTCTGCCTGAGATGCTGCTTGATAAGCAGTGCTGTGACTAATTAAACTGCAGCTGGATCTTCCAGGGATATCTTCTCTGGGCTAAGTGATTGCAGAACTTGTTCCATCCTCTCCCCTCCCCTGGCTCCTTTCCACATCAGGCTCGGGATTGTCTGTTTGTGTATTTGTGCAGCCCTGCCAGTGGTAAATGCTGTCACGGCAGCTCGGATGGGGCTTTATTTTTGTGCAGCTCTGAGCTGGACTGGGCTCAGCTGAGCAGAGCTGGGCTCAGGGCTGATGCAGTAACCCCGGGAGCTGACAGGTGGCAGCTTTGCCATTAAAACAAAAAAAATATAAACACAAATATTCTAAATTTGAAGTCACTTCCTTTATTTTTGCCATGCTCACAAGTGGCAGCTTATTATTGGGCATTCTGCATTTTAAGCAGACTGCTCTGCCACATCCAAAAATTGCTGTAAATAAAGTGGGGTATCTCTGCTGAGCTGCTTTCCCAGTAAGATCATTTGTGCAAAGATGAATACACTGTGCAGAATGTCAGCTATGTAGTAAAATTCCATTGCAGAAGACATTAAATACATTGTTTAATCAGTTATTTGGAGAATGTTCCCAGATTCAGTGCTGCTTTCTCTGTCAGGCTGTGAGGATGGAGACACAGACAGGCTAATGAGAAGTCACTTAGACTTACTAAGAAAAGTCCTGTGCTCTTTTACTTTCCAAAAGAGTTGAAATTGCTTTTGCATATAGTAGAATAATATGACAGAAACACTGCTTATCACTGCTGGGTTTAGTGTGCACTTAGGGCTTCTCCTCAGCTTTGCTCATTGAGGACTTGCTGCTGACATCCTTTACCAGCACAAGCCAGCACAAACTGCTGTGTTTTCAGAACTAAATGCTCTTCTTTACACATTAAATCTTGGGGGTTTTTAAAGCTGATGGGAGTATTTTTTCAGGGACGTTCAGAAGTCAAACTGAGGACTGCATCCAATTACAGCCTTCCTCTTTAATAGGCACATTAAATCACTTTTTCAGTGACTGCTGTATTTTCAGCTGTAACAGACACTGGTTAAATTTCAGTGCTGTCTTATGAAACAATGTGGTGGGGAATCTGCTCCATTCTCCAAGTGTCTTCTTTGGCTAGAAAAAGCTTTTTAATAGTTCATCAGCAGAGCCTTCAGGGCAAACTGGAGATCTCTATTGTATTTGAAATTATTTCTCTTGCCTTTTTTTGGATCCCCCCAAACTCTGGGGAGGGGCTGTGCAGGGTGAAAACACGATGAAAATGCCATACATGACTCTTTCCACTACTCACTTAGATGAGCACTTTTATTTTCCTATAAATATCTGTATGTCTGGGGGAGCTGCCAAATAGCTGCCTTGTGAGGCTTCCACAGAGCAATATATTTGAGGCTCTTTGCAGCTTGTGGACCTCCTTTCTTCTGGAGCTGCTTCTAGTTTTTCTGTGAAACCTCAGACTAAATGCCCTTTACTGAGCTGTCCATTTGGAGGGAGAGTTTACAATCACTAAAATCACTGAAGATTTTTTTCCCTGGAGAGGAGGCTCAAGGCAGAAGCAAGTGCTGACCTTAAAGGAGCTGAAAACTGGGTTTAAGATTCTGCATTTCCCACCACCCTTGCTTCAGTCCCTTGGCCACCAGCGTGGCTGATGTTTTTGACTGCTGCACTCTGGAAAAACGAGGCTGCTGTGTCTCAGTTGCAGTTTCACAGAGTTCAGCAGAGCTGGCAGGAGGTGTGAAGCGGTGACAAAGATGTGAGATGGTGTTGTAGATGGGGTCAGAGATGTGCCGGGCAGAGGAAGCTGCAGTGCTTCTTCTGATGGCAAAGAGCTGAAATTTGCAAATATTGCATGATTTCCTTGCTACTTCAGATGCCTATCATAAAAGACCCAGGTGTGGGGCTCGGCAATCCAGCCCTTTCCTTGTGCAATAACTACTTGCTAACAACTTCTCCCCGCTTTCCCTAAATGCTACGTTTGTTTCCTGGTGATAATTGTTGTACTCTGCCCTTGAATTTACTCTCTCTTCCTAACCTGGCATCCCAGCGCTGATTAAAGGGTGTAAGTCATCTGTTTAATACTTTAATGACCTGTTGTGTCCTTAGAGTCCTGACATTGCAGGGTGCATCAACAAATCAACAATGCTTGGCATGGTGCCTGTGGTTTAATTAGAAAGCCTCTAGTTTTATTAGTTTACAGCCATTCTTTCCCACTTAATCAGAGTCTAGCAAATAATTCAGTAGAAAACATATGCAGGTTCTGCATTGCCCTTTCCCTTTTTTTGAAAAGTTGAATGACACAGGGCAGTCTTAACAATTTTCTAGATTTTGGGGACTTAACCCTTTTCTTGGCTCTGACTCTGCCTTACCACAGTCTCTCAATATTTTCCTAGCTGTAGGAAGAATTTGTGCTGTACTGGTAGATTTTAATTCAGGTTGCTGACATCTGGTATGGGAAGTTTTTACCGTGATAGTGACAGTCAAAAAAGTGCATTTCTGTGGGGTTGTAGTTTCTTAAGATGGGAAGAGGAGTGAAGGCAAACATGCCTGATATCACTTAATGGGAGTAGTCCCTAAGAAGGGTCACCTTGACAATTCAGGCATCTGGATGGGTGTGTTCCCTCTTCATTTCCAAAGTGATGGTTGACTGAAAGTGCTTTTGATTTCAGATTAGGCTTTGGGCTGCACCCGTCTATCACTCCCATCCCCACTGATGGTCCATTAACTCCAGCTCATGCTCTGCAGCCCTGCTCTGAAGCCTCAGTGTTTGCCCCAATGAAGAACTGAGGCACTGTGACATTTTGGCCTGAGGCCATTGAAGAATCAGCAGAACTTGTTTGAGTTGTTGAATTCTGTTGATTCTAATCTTTTCTGCTTGTGCAGGAAGAAAATACTCTGAGTATCAACTGGCAAGTAGATGGAGGTTTTGGCAAAAGTGGTCTGGCCATGCAGTCCCTACAAGTTTTCTGAAGGTCTGACCCACATGAGCTCCTCAGCTGTGCCTGGGTTAGGTCTGCCTTGCACCACAGCAGACTGCTTGCTTTACATTTCTGTGAAAACTGTGAAGGTCCCTTGAGAATAATTTACTTTTCAAGTACCTCACCTTCTGCTCAACTAATCTGAAACAAGAATCTGTAGGTTTGACCAAAAGTTTTGGAGAGGAAGGTGAATCCTCCTCCCTGCCCCACAAAAGAAGCTTTATTTTGTTACTTAAAGTCTGTGTTTCAAGAGTGTCTCATTGAGCTCTGGGTCCAGCTTTGTTCAAGCTGTGTAGTTTGCTCTTCCCATTGCACACTCATGGGGGTGTGTGTAATTTAGTTGTCAGAGCTCAGGGGGTATATTGAAAGCCCTTTCATTACCCACCTGCTTCTGTGTAGTAAAGAAGTCAAACTTTAACAAAAATGCTTCTTTATCTTGATGGCATCTACAGATTTAGTGCAGATTCTATTAACTGGTTTATATATTTTCTTTATTGATGCTGGGTACCTGGCTGAGAATATCAATACCTAGGAGGTACAACACTTGTGTGGGTATCTGAAAAACAAGGCAAAACTGGATAAATCCAGTTAAGTAATTAACAGTATTCAGCTATTTCCTCTATGCTGTTAATTCACTGTCCTGAGAAAACAGATCAGAAATTCAGAAAGCTCAGAAGTCTTTGGGCTGTACAAACAACAAATGGCTTTTTAAGGCACCCTTCTTAACTTCTGGTCTTTGGTGCAGTGTGTGTTTGGCAGAGGAGGGGCACCCATCTGCCCTGTCTCTGTAGGTATCCTCCCAGGGCTCTGTGTCATTCCACCTTGTAGGCTCCTAGTCTCATGCTTTCCTCTGGTTCCTCACAAATATCCAATCTTTAGAGTTGTTCTCATTCTTGGAGGCTGGATGTGCTGCTTAGCTTTGTAACCTGAGGCAGCAGATGATGGAATCACAGAATGGTTTATTTTGGAGGAGACCTTTACAGTCCATCCAGTCCAGCAGAGTGCAGGGACACCTTCCCTGGAGCCATTGCTCAGAGCCCCACCCAAGCTGGCTTTGAATTTTTCCAAGTTTAGGGCATCTACCACTACTCTGTGCATGCTGTTCCAGTATTTCACCATCCTCACTCTGGTGTGTTTTTCACTTCTTGTCAGAGTGGAAACTTTGTGGTGTTTTGTGCCAAGGCTGGCGAGCAGGAGGCTGTGCCTGCTGTGCCCACTCTGTGCCAGGGTGACCGTGACCGAGCTCCTCGCTGCTGTGGGCACAGGAGGTGATGGAAAGAAGCACTTGGAACACTTAAACTGAAAGTCCCCATGACCTTTATGCCTAGCACAGGTTCTGCCTGAGTAATTGTGACCATCTGAGATGTTGGCACTGCCCTGTGTGGCAGAGTGGGAGCACCACTGGCTGCTGCATGGGGTCTGCTCCAATCCACCCCATCAGATGAGGAAAATGCCTGCTTTGTATTTCTCCCCTCCCTGCTTTCTGTGCAGGTTAAAACTCTCCTGCCTCTTGGGGTTCAGGGGTTAGAGCTAGATGGTTTTTAAGGTCCCTTCCAACCCAAACCATCCTGTGACTCTATGAAGTGCAAAGAGTAGGTTGATACTGCATTCCTCTCATTTGGGGTTTGCTGGAGAAATTAATAATAAACATCCAGGTTGAGGGATCTGCCCTATAAGCCTGAGCACACCTTGCTGGGTGTTTCACCTGTGCACCTAAAACTTTGATGATTTGTTTGACTTTTCTCTAAAAGGTCATAAACAAGTTTTAAGAGAAAAACATCAGGAAACAGCCTTTATTGCAGTTTCTCAAAACACACTGCAATTAGTGGCTGTATAAGGGATCCTTCTGACACTCCTGCTCTAGGGCACTATATTTCAAATGGGATTTTTTTTTTTTTTTGGTGTGTGCTCCCCCTCCTTGCAGGAGCCTGTCCACCCAAACTTTGTCTTTCCCATAGTATCCAAAACTTGGTACAAAGTAACCATGAAAATATAACCAGCATTCCCTAACCCTACTGTGCAAAGAACACATTTAAAGCTAGTTTTTGAGGGCTTGTCACAGAACCTTGTGCCATGGAGCAGCACTGAGCTGGATCAGGCTGGCTGCTCTATAACACTGCCTGGAGTGGGAATAATTTTGAGAAGCTGGAAACCTGCTCCAATTATTCATGTGCCTGAATTGGTCAGGTTTGTGGTGAATGATTGACTGGGTGGGAGAGTTTGAGAACAAAGTTTTTTATTTTCTTTTTTTTTTTTCCTGTGTGGAATGGTTTAAAAGTGCTGCTCAGATGCTCAGGGAATGCACACACCCATCCATCACCTTGAACTGAGCAAGGGTGATGTTTTGGGGTCTGAAAAATGTTGGACTAAGAAGCCTTCACTTAAAAGAAAACCCCCACCAAAATTGGATGGATTCCCTAATTTAATCTCTCCTTCTCCCAAGAAAATGGCTTTGCCAGCATCTACTCTGGCCCTGCTTGTCCTTTGATGTTGTGGGGCAGGAGCTGGTTTTGCAGTGGGCAGAGGAGGTGACAATGGGGCTGCAGTGATAAATACACAGCTGCAGGGGACAGGGGGATAGAAAATTGCTTATTTTTGCTAGACTGGCCACGAATGCCGTTAGCTTATTTCTCAACTCAGTGGGCAGTCAAAACCAATAAGCAGTCAGGTGTATTGTCCAGGCAGCTGGGGCTCTGCTCTGCCCTGACCTTTGTGTACCACCAAAGATGGTCCCACAAGCAGAGCTGCAGTCCAGCCCAGTTGCTTGGCAGTCTTTAATAAAGCTCTGTGCTTGCTCTGCAGAACTGTTTAGTTTGCTAATTCCTGAGGCTGTAGTTAAAGAAGGGATGAGAGGGCGGGGAAGCTGCATTCCTCTTCCCACTGACTGAAACGTGGGCCAGACCTTTCCTGTGTTGGAGTCTTGATTTGCAGGATAGAAAATCTCTTTCACCTCGATCTGTGCTAGAAGCCAGCAAATATTCACTGAAATATTGCACAGATACTTGGAAGATATCCTGGACCTAAAGCTGTGATATGTTAGGTCTGACCTTGGGAGGTTTAATACTGGCTCAGAAAAGCTGCTGCCCCAGGACAGCCTTGGTCCAGTTAACCTTTTTCTGGTTCAGATTTGTGGAAGAATTTTTTTGGTGTGGGTTGTATGGCACCTCCTGACTCCTTGATGGGATTTGAGCATTAGCTCCTGCAATGGGCATCACCACGTTTGCCCATATCCTTTCTGTATTGGAGCCCTGGGAGAGCTGCAGTGATCAGAGGTGCTGGGAAATGCACACGGAGCTTGTCTGGCATTCCATTGCCCTGCCTGCCTCCCAGGATCATCCCAGTCTGTACAGGATGCCCCTCTGCCCCACCAGAACTGCTGCTAGCTTTGCATCAATTGCTTCTATCTGCAAGTGGGTGTCAGAAACTTGAGAGAAAAAAAATGTTCCTATGTAGAGCTGGTGAATGGGCTCGGTATGACCAAGCAGGGTGAGATTTTAAGGAAGAAAAGGTGATGTATCTCAAAGCTTTTACTGTTACAAATGAAAAGTTTTAGGTAGCTTTTTTTAAGGTTAACTGGACAATGTTACAGCATCAAAGATCTCTCTCTGTGTAGTTGTAGCCCTTCCACAACCCTTCTCAAGAACAGGCTGACCAAATAACCACGGTTTTATAATGGAAACTGGCCTTGTTCCTTCACAGCTCTCCCACATACCAAAAAGAATTTGATTTCTAGAAACAGGAAAGAGAAGGACCCGTGTGGAGCTGAGTGCACATATGCTTCTTTTTTTTTCTTTAAAGACTCACTTAATCTTTGATCTGTCATTACTCCACTCTCAGGGTTTATCTTTAACCAGCCACTTGTTTCTTAATTCTATTCCTCTGCTCCATCAGAGGCATTAATGGACCGGACCGAAGGGGAGGAGGGAGGGAGGGAAGGCTTTTGTGTTCCTGGCAGGGCTCCAGCCTGGTAGTAGGTGCTGGCTCCAGCCTCTCCTGTAGCCCTGGCAGGGGCAGGGAGAAGTGCTTGGCTGCACAATTTCCCCAGGGCATGGGAGTGAAAAACACCTTACTTGTTCATTTTCTGCTGTGCAAGCACTGCATGACAGCTGAGCTCTGTGTTAGCTGTCAGAGACAAAGCCCAGCAGGACATCCAAAACTGAATAATTTCACATTTTCCTGGATCTGACCTGCGTGAGCTTTTACAAGGCTTTGGCATGATGTTTGCTTTAGAAGAAAGAAGAAATCTTTCCAGAGTGAATTTTGGGAGGGGATGAGCAAGCCATAAGTCTTTGTGGGTTTTGAGTCAGGGGAAGCATTTCCTTTGGTCCTGTGTGGCAGAGCTGCAGTGCTGGCACGTTCTTGTGGCTGACAGCAAGGGACACTGCCCCAGCCCTTCTGCTGCAGGTCAGAGGGGATCACAGGAGCCCCTCAACCATCCAGAGGCACCTCTGGCTTCCAGCAGCTCATTTCTCCTCATGCTTCCCACTCCTACTCCCCCTTGGGCAGTAGAGGTAGGTTTGAGGAAGGAGAGAGGGATTTTCTGTGAGATAATCAAATAGAACTGCTTTTTTATGGCTTTATAGTGGTGTCTAGTGCCCGTAGAGCAGGAGGAATTCCCAGCAGTTATCTAGCTGCCATCTTTTCTCTTTAATTGCAGTTAGGGAGGGAGAGGAGGAAAGCAAAAAAAAAAAAAGAAAAAAAAAGTAGATGTGTACAGGTGCTGCTTGCACAGGAACCTGGGCTGGTGTTGCAGACACTTCTGCTTTGGGCTCTGCTGCTGCAGTGCAGAGAGGGGAATTTAACTGGACATTTGATCTGCTGAGTGGGGCTTTTTGGACACCATATCTTGCAGACTTGACTGTAGCTGAGGGTTTTTCTAGAGCTGTGATGCAATGGGTAAGTGTAGGAGCTGGGCTGGGATTTGGCATTGACCCAGTCACCGTTCTGTCTCTGCCCACCCCAGTGCTGGGGTTTTTCACAGAGGGGAAAGAGGAGGGACAGCAAGAAGTGTCTTGAAGCTGTGACACTTCTCATCATTTCTCCTGGCTTGATGCAACTCATGCATGGAGGTAGAGTTGAATAATGTTTAATGCTGCTTAAATAAAAACTGCTCTGTGCGTTTTTCATTCCTTTTGTTTTGTTTTGATTTAAATTTTAAACAAATGGCTGTGTTTCTAGCTGACCTTTCAGCTCATTTGTTAGAATGGCTGCTGCATCTTGGAACAGCAAAAAGGCATCAATCCCAAAGGATCCTAACGTGCTCTGTATCTGCTGAGCCAATTTCAGTTTGAAAGCTGTTGCAAAGGGAGCTTGCCTAGTACCAAATCTCTTCCTCACATTGTTTACATAAATAGTTAATCTTTGGTACTTAGGGACTTTAATACCCTCTTGGAAGACAGTTCTGTGAAAAGATAAATTTCTGGTTTATGATCTCTTGTCCTAACGTTTCTCAGAACACAAAGGTCATCACATCTCTAATAGTGAGGTTTTACAATATGCTTTTTTTATTCTTTCTTTGCAGGAAGGAAGTGGTATTGACTCGATTCTTTTGTCACAGTCCATGCCACAGCCTGCAAAACTCTGCATTTCATTAAATTTATTTGCAGGTTTAAATTGTTCTTGGCCAGTGTCTATATTTTCCAAGTTATTTCTGGAAACTTGTACATATGTGCAAGTTGAACTGAGTGTTAGAAGGCAAGGAATGGGATTTGACACTTTCTTTTCTGGAGGGGTAAAATCACTGGTGTCCCTTCTTCATACAGGGAGGTCAGGGAAGGATGTCCATTGCAGCATCATGATGTTGTTTCAGCTGCTCCATCACCTCCTTGTCCTGTACCAAATCTTGGCTGTAAGAAGAAGGGAATCTTTGAGTTTTGTGTCTGTGCCCATGATCCTTGTCCCAAGTTGTCTCCTCTGCTCAGCACAGGGACTCAGATTGACTTTCTGGCAAACAGGGAGAGGAACATTTCTGCCTTCAGAAGAGTACTAAACTCTCATTATGTTACTCACAGCATTAACCTTGTATTCATCAAAAGACAGTCTCATTGTGGCCTTCAGTGCTTAAAGGGGGCTAACAAAAAAAGGGAGAGTGTCTTTTTACATGGGTAGATAATGATAAGATAAGGGGTAACAGTTCTACACTAAAGGAGGAGAGATTTAGATTAGATGTTGGGAGAAGTTCTTTGCTCTGAGGACAGTGAGGTTACTGGCAGGTGAAGCTGTGGCCTCTCCATCCCTGGAAGTGTCCCAGGTCAGGCTGGACAGGGCTTGGAGCAACCTGGCATAGTGGAAGGTGTCCCTGCCCAGGTGGGAATGAGATGATCTTTAAGGTCCCTTCTGTCCCAAGCTATTCTGTGATTCTGTGGTCCCATGTCTGAGGTTTATTGATCCAGAGGGCTGGGAGCAGGACAAGCCCAACTCTCCTGTTTGTTCCCTGACTTGCTGTTTTCCTACTGACATGCTGGAAAAAGTGCAGTGCTTGCAGAAAGCCCTGTAATCCTACCCCATCCAAAGACAGGAAAACCTTGTAAAACAAAGGAGTGATGAGAGAGCTCCTCTGTGTGTTGTGACAGGGTGTCAGTAATTTCCAGCCCAGCTGTGGAGAGCCTCTGTGTCTCCTGGCCCTGTTTTCCCCCACTGTGTGGCTGCAGGTATTGTGTTAAATGCAGGTGTGCTGGATGCAGCTCTGCTGGCCTCAGCTCCAGTTCCTTCTAAATACAAGATGCACTGACAGTGCAGCTGCATTGATGTAGTTCTAGGTGGTGTTTCAGTGTGGGGGTTGTGAGGGTTTTGAGGTTGAGAGTTGTTTTGGCTTGCTCAGGAAGAGCTTTCTGAGGTGGTGAGGAAAGTTGAGGTGTATCAAGAAAGGAAAGGACTAGTCACAGCCTGGTAAACCAGAGTGGTTACCAAATTCTTGTCCACCTTCACTGCAAAGCAGGCTTTTTTGTGTTTGGGATATGAGCTGTGAGAGGTTTGCTTCATGGAAGAAATGCTCCTTCAGAGGGGAAGCACAGGCATACGTAAGAAGAAATAATTAGCAGGACTTATTTCACTTTGTAGTTAGTTAAAGCAGGATCAGGGCAAGATTTATTATTTTTTTTCTTGCTCATATGATGTTTGTCCCTAAACTCTTGTCTCTCATCTAAATCACTGATCCAGTAATCAGTTGAGACATCATAATTTTTGCTTAGGACTCAGAAAAATAACAGAGAAATGCACCATTATTGGAGAAACCACATCTCTATTTTTATCATCTGCTCTGGGAAGTCTGCACTCTGTGTTTCCAGGAAGGAGACTCATCCTGTGGTGCCCTTTCCAGTCTGGGTGCTGCCAGCAAGGGCTGCCAGTTACAGAGCTGGCAGCAAGAATTGGAAAGATGTGGGTGGGTTTTTTTGTTCCATATCAACTAATGCTGATGTCAGGCTGAGGGAAATGGGTCTGTGGCCCCACACAGGTGTGCCTGGAGGTGCTGCAGTACAGGGACTGCAACAAGACCCATCTGAATGTGTTGAAGAGAAAAGACTCCTTGTTTTAATCAGAAAAACGAACAGAAAACAACACTTCAGCCCTGCCTGGACCTCCTTGGTGGCTCTTGATGCTTAAAAAGGTCTGATTGCTCATCAAAGGGTTGTTCAGAAGTACTGAGGTGTGGGTGACGTGTGCTGTGGAAGAGCAGATAAAGAGCTCTGTGCTTTCCTCCCCCAGCATCCACACCTTCACCACACGGCACGCGTGCGCCCGCTTCTTCACGAAACCAAAGGGCATTCCTCGGTGAAGTGGTTTTCTGCAATTACTTTGTGTTCAACATTTTCACTTCTGCTTAAAATGTGTCTCTTCCTGTGTGTGCTGCCGGCTCAGGGGTGGATGTTCAGCACAGCCTCTCTGGGGACAGGATGGAGAAGGTCTTTTGGGCTCGCTGAGTGGAGTGTTGGGATGGTGGGAAGGGACCTGCAGCAGGGCTCCTGGGGTGTTCTGATAGCTGTGAAGTCGTGGAGTGTGTGGAGAAAAATCTGGACAGGCAGAAGAAACTTCTTTTTTGTGGGTTGGAAGCTGGTTTTGGGGTAAGGTTGGGTCAGTCAGACCCATGGGTGGCTGTTGAAACACAAATGTTTCAAAAGAAGGCCAGGCCCCTTCATGTGGTTTGTGTGACGCCTGCAGCCAGAGCCAGCACGTCTCGGTTCCATGTGTCCTGCAGGGAGCTGCCATCCTCCACCATGGCCCCTCCATAACCCCACCTCCTCTTTTCCAAGGAAAGAAGGGTTGTATGCACACAAACCAAAGGAGGAAGGGCTGGAGCTGTGTGTGTGAGCTGAGAGAGGCCAGCCACACCTCCCACCACTCTTTGGGTAGAGTGTAAACTGCAGCACTAAAGGGGTGCTCAAATCATCCACAAGACTGGGGAAAATCCTTTCTAGACAACCCAGCTCCCTGGTGCTGGCAGAGCTGGGAATCACCTGAGGCTGGCATCTCTCACATCCCTCTCTTACCAAGCATTTCTGCCTCCCTGTGGAGAGGTCCAGGAGAGGACCAGCAACGTGTTTGACAAAACTGTTGGCCAACAAGTGCGGTCTATTGTTAGCATCGCCTCGTCCTCCTCACTAACACCAGGTTCAGAGGGCAAATCGCTCAAAGCAGCTGGGACATGACTGCTGGCTTGTGAGGAATGATGTAATTACATCTCCCTCAGCGGGGAGGTGAATAGAGAGGCCTTTGGAGGCACTGGGTGTTGCAGGGAGAGGGCTGCCTCAGGTTACTCCAGGTCAGGATACTGTCAAAATCCATCAAAGGCGCTCCCAGGAGAGTCGGCGGCCGACGTGCACAATGCAGGCTTTATGCCACTGCTGATGGAGCTGAGTTAGAGGCATCTGGGCTTTAGAGAACTTCAGTAAAATGTTGCTTTTCTGTGGCTTTTTTTTTCCCCACCTCTCTCCTGCTGCTGTATGAATTAAGGCTCTTTGGCTCATCGAGTTTAAAGGCATTAGAGCAGCTGACGTTGATATTGTTGTTGCAAGTTCATAGGCTTGCTTTTGGATGTGAGAACCTGGGCAGCCCTCGAGACATCCCCAGGGAGTCAGGATCTGGCAAACACAGCTGCCTTGTTTAGCAACCAGGCCCAGTTCTCCAGAAAATGAACATCTTCACCTGCTGTGCATGAGTGAAGTGCTTTTCTCAGGCTTGTTTTTTTTTTTAATCCGTTTTTTAATAGTTATAAGGATGCTTCCTGTTCTAGCCTGAGGTGTGTGTGTTATTTTGACCTATGGGTGGAGCAGAGCACCTGCTGCCCAATCCAAGGGGAATGAGTGCTGAACTGCAGCTAAAGCCATGAACTTTTGTGTTAAACACACAGATTCCTTCATGGCTGTGATTCAAAAGAAAGTGTAGGCATTGCCACCTCCTAAGGATTTATTTTCTTTTATGAGCCTTTATAGAAATCGGGCTTTGGTTGTAGCCAGTGGATGTTATTTGCTTTTTAACGGTCCATTTACCTCAGCAGTAATCCTTCACAACTTGCTTTCCATCTGTGCTTCCATACCTTGTTTTTGCCACTTGCAAGATCTATTTGATACTCTGTGAATGCAGATGTGGGAGTTGTCCCACAGAAGAGGATTTTTGGTCTTCATCTGTCTGGAGTTGTAGAGATGGGTGGTGGAGAATGGTTGTTAAAGCAGCTCACATGCCACCACACTGCTGTGAGTCAGCTGGACCTGAAGCAGCTTTTAAGTAATGATCTAGTGTGAGCAATGCTGAGCATTTTTAATTTCCCTTTGTGTTTAAAAAGGCTGCAGGATTTTGCCTAGGGTCCGCAATTAAAATGATTTGATTCTGTGTACACATGGAGGTTTGTTCATTTGATTTATTACTGTGTCAGTCTATTTAAATGGAAGGAACCACTTTTAAAGCATTTTGTTTTTCATCTTTAATGCTGTTACTTGTGTTGCACTCCTTTGGAGAACAGAAATGCCTTAGTCATTTTGGTGTTTTCAATTTTCTGATGGGGCTGGATGAACTACAGAGGTGTCTGGTCTAAACCAAGACTTAAAAAGGCTGAGATGCCTTTTTATTACAAGGTCTTTCCAGAATGAAATATCTGAAATCCTGCTGTGGGTTTAGAGGATGTCCATCAGCTGTACTTTGTTTTGGAGCTTGTGTCCATGTGAAAATGCTGTGGGATTTGTGCAAGTTCCCTCTGTGTGGTTGATCTGTCAGGTCCTCATTTGGACAGAAGGAGCCTGGGGAACAGGGACTTCTGCCCTGGATGGATTTGGGAGGTGCCATGAATGAAACAAATCCATAGCAGGAGGTTTAGTGACTAACACACTGAGACTTGCCCAGGGAAATGCTCCAAACCTGTGTGGATATGGCACCTGGGGACAGGGGTTACTGATGGGCATGGCAGTGCTGGGGTAATGGTTGGACTCTATGATCTTAGAGGTTTTTTCCAACCTGAATGATTCCGTGATTCTGTTACAATTTTCTTTGTCAGATGAAGCTTCTTTTTTTGTTCTAGCCACTGATCAAAATCTCTTGAGTCTAAAACTTGAAGTATCTTTAACCTGAATTTATTCTAGTTATGCAGTTATGTCCAGGCTTCATCTGGTTCTGCATTTCTCATTATATTAAACATTTTCCAAACTTTTCTGAAAAAGAGAGCTGAAATAGTATGTGGGGAAAGAAGGGCAGGGAAAGCTGGCTTGTTTCTGAAAGCTTTGGAGGTATTCAAATTAACAGAAATGTGATTGATCCAGATGCTATTTTGCCTATTCCTCGTCTCTTCTTTTTGAGCTTTTTAAGCTCCTTGAATTATTCCTTCAAATATCCTTGCCCAGAAATGTGCATTTTACGTTTCCTTTAATCCTATTAAACAGCGTGTTACACTGTGTATGAATCATCTGACTGGAGCAAATCTGGTGGATTTGGTTCAATAATCCTTCTTTCTGGATCACTGCCTTTCTGGGTCCCTGGAAAAAAGAAGAGATTTGCCATGTCTTGTGTCAGAAGGTGGCTTGTGCTGTCTGACAGGAGGGTGGCAGAGCATCAGAGGCACCAGCTGTGCCTTGTGTGAACAAGCTTAAATCTACTTTTAAGTGCAATGGATCAACTTTGGGAAGCAGGTGAGGGGAGAGGAAGGCTGTGACTATTTGGGAATCTAAACTAAGTGTTTTCAGATGTTGAGGTTCAAAAACTAAATTTTTTGGGGGTTGGTGTAGCTTCAGTTTGCAGTTTGGTGGTGGACTGTGTGATGGAATCTCACTGTCCAGTCACCTCCAGCGGAGCCCTGCTCTGCTGGAGTCTGTGCCTGTGCTGATCCAGGGTTTCCATTGTCCTGGGTGATGTGTTGAAGTGACATCAGGTGACAGACGAGGTTCTGATCCTCATGCCACTGCGGGCAAACTCACTGAGCATGGCCAGGCAGGGCAGATTCTGATAATAAGCAAATTCCTGAACTCAACAGGGTGTTGTAGAAACATCTGTACTGCAACTACAGCACCTTCTCCTCAGAAATATCTGGCTGAGTACAAAGAGGAGCCACATTCTTGCATTGATTAGATTAGTGCAGATATCCAAATGTTTCCAGCAGGACAGGAAATGGTCTTTGTGCTGCTTGAGCTCAAGCAGATATGGGCTCGAGTTTCCGCTTTGCCTCAACACCCTCCAACACGTGCATTGGGGTTTTTCCCTCCCCTCTTTGCCTCCCCCACTCTGTAACCTCCTGAATCTTTGATGTGGTGATGACTAAATGGCCCAACAACACTTGATAGAAATTGTAAGAGAGGAGCTTTGCCATCAGAGTATAAAAGACACATGATCTGAAGGCTTTTGAGTGAATTTACAGCAGAGCACCTTGCCAATGCACCCAGAACCAAAATAGATTTTGCATAAGTGCAGTGAGTTTGTGCAATGTTTTCTAGACAATATATCCCAGCAGGATTGGTAAAGAGATCCCTACTCCTGCTTGGGTACAGAAATCTCATGGAGGCTCTAGGGTTAACTAGGGTTAGCCCCCACTTCTTGTGCTGGTAGAGATGCCAGACAGATCTTTGGACTGATTGTGCCCATGCTGTGTTTGTCAGCCACATTTTTATTTTGTTTAAATGGTTCATTTATTTAAATTTATTTATTTGCTGCTGTCTAGTCATTTGCTAACTGTGACCCTTCCTGTGCAGCTCCCTGCCGACCCTGCAGTGACACTGAGGTCCTCCTGGCTGTCTGCACTAGTGATTTTGGTGAGTTGCTGTCTCCCCAATCCCCTCTCCTCCCGTAAACTCCAACCTGGCAGCCTCCACCAGCAGTAAATGTGGTCTGAGGGTGCTGGGCACGTGGAGAGCTCTGAGGAGCTCAGAAGTGTCTGCCCAGCTGGCACCTTCCCAAGATGGACAGAGTGACACGGCAACCACGGTAGAAGGTCAAGGATTTGGGTGCATCGAGGAGAGGCCATTACTTCTCGTTGGTCGACTTGACAAGACACCAAAAGTTTCACTAATTGTCCATGCTTCCCTTTTTAAAAGGGAAATTAGCATTAGCTGGATCTGTAATGGTTGAAGAACAGAAAGTACATTGTCAGGGAGCATTTAGCACAAATATTCTTGTTGGAATTCTTCATGATTAATGCTATTTTTCTGATGTAATTATTTTTCTGTTTAAATTTAATATATGGGTGCCCTTTGCTGGACAGATTACAAATATAAACTATAAAAAAATGCAAATGTGTACTGGGGGTTGCTAGATAATCTTAACCCTCAGAATAACAAAGGACCAAAACTTGGGCTGCTGTAGTGAAGTCAGTTCCCCTGGTTGCACAGGCCTGAGTTTGGAGCAGGGTCTTCCAAAGCATTTTTGTGTAATTAATCCTTAAAACCCTTTTCTGTTTCCAGTCATCAGAGGCTCCATTCAAAATGTAACGAACGAGGCAGAAGAGCAAGAATCCATAATTCACGTCGGTGTCAACAAACTGTACAGGCAGAAGAGCAAAGTCTTTCAGCTGACAGGGGAGAGTGGGAACTGGAGAGGACAAATAAAAACCTTGCTGGAGTGTGGGGTGAAGCCAGGAGATGGAGACTTCCTTTTCACGGGACGTATGCACTTTGGGGAGGCCAGGTTAGGCTGTGCCCCTCGTTTCAAAGACTTCCAAAGGATGTACAAAGAGGCAAAAGACAAAGGGCTAAACCCATGTGAGATTGGCCCAGATTGAAACCCCCTGTTTGAAGATCACTTTTAGCATTCGGCCAGGAATGTTTTCTGGCTGCAGTGGAAACTCTGAACAAACCTGGTCACTGAGGCTGGACAGAGCTGGAGGCTGAGACCCCACAGCCTGCAGTGCTCACAGGCTCATGGAAGCAACAGAGGTACGAGCTCAGAGGGCTGCCAAGCAAGAAAGGCTGGATTTTTAACCAATCTTGTCCTTATGAATTAAGTTATTATATTTTTTTAGTGACTTCCTTAGGAAAACAAACAAAGGAAACTCCCATGTCTTAATAAAAGAAAAACCCAAATGAAAGCCAAGATGCCTTTGTATCTTTTTAATACTAATTTTTAAAAATGTCTTAAGCTGATGTAGCATTTGGTATGGCGTATTCTGTATAAATGGCCAAGAATGTGATAGAGCACGGTAAAACATCTTAACATTGATGCTTTGTAAAAAGCTTGGTGTAAAATTCAAAGTTGTTTCTTATGACAGAAATTTATGGAGCCAAACTCTTATGTGTGTGTGTTTTTTTTTTTTTTTATTTGAAAGAATGTACAATTGCCACCTGCAATTTTTTGTCCAGGCTGGCAAATTCTTTCCATTCCAGAGAAATAAAGGTCCCTGGATTTGACACATGCTGTTTAAAATCTTTATTTTTTTCTTTCTTCTTAAGGCTGATCTCAGCTAGTCCAGATGTGCTCATAGATCAGTTCTGGGCTGCTCGCTTATTTTGTGGCTTCACTGAGCAGAACCAGAGTTCCTGTGAGGCATTGGGAACCACAGTTTTTTTCAAAGGGGAAGCAAGAGCTATTTTTGGAGATTTTTAGACATGTGTGCAGGCGAGGCTTTAAGTGTTCTTCTCTCTGATGCCAGTGGAGTTATTTTGGGACTGGCTCCAAAGGCAGGCTGCCCCTTCATGTTTAGCTTGAAGCTTTTAAGTGTGGTAGCTTGGCATGAGGTGACTGTTGATGCCTGTGAGTCCTGGGGGACATGGCCAGGCCACCTTGTGAGAAATAACCACTTGAATCAGGCTGTGCCACCTCTGCAGGCTCTGTCCCAGAGGAGGTACAGGAGCTCTCCCCTCTGTTCAGTCCTGCTGTTCCCCATCACATGGTGCCTTCACAAGGATTTTAATCTCTTGCCCGTGTTCATTCTTCAGCATTCTCCACTTCTCCAGCTTTTATTTTGGGCTGTCAGGTTCTTTTTTTAAATAAAGAGCATCTACTCAGTGTCGCTTTCTAGCTGATCCCTCACCTCTCTTTTGTGTAACTTGGTTCTGAGGTTTGGGGAGGGCAGCTCAGGGGCTGGTTCTGGGTGGGTGCAGGAGGTTTTGAGCCTGAGGGTAGAGAACTGTCCCATGACCCTTATGGGGTAAAAGCCCCAGGGTTGTACCAAAATACTGGCCTGAAGTGAAACCAAAATCCCTCTGCAAAGTGTTTCTGTGAACTCCTCCCAGCAGGATTCATTCTGTGGGCCAGTGGGAGAAGAAGAGTTTCTTTTAGCTGTGTGAAGGTGATCCTAAGAGGCTCCACAGCACTGTGACTACTTCTGCAAGGACCTCTAACCCCCTGTAGCACCCTCCTATTTGCTGCCTTGACCCCTTCTGCTTTCCACCCTCCTGTAAGCCAACCCAGCACCCCATTCTGTGCAGTCCAATGTTCCCTCCAGCCTACTTGGAATTTGAAGAGAAATGGACCAGGACCAGTAGAGGGGTAAAATGGTTCACTCCAACCCCTCTCTGTGGCCTTGCTTCCTCTGGGGATTTCAACCCAGCCTTTTTCAGGCTTTTAAAAAAGTGATTTAGCACTGGGATAACTCCCGAGCACAGCTGAGTGGGCAGTTCAGAAGCCCTGTACCTCACCTCTCCTCTCCTGTTGTGCTTCATGAGCTTTCTCCAGCACAGAGTGACTGCTGGCAGGATGAGAAGAGAAGAACAATGTGTTCCTGGAATTGTCTCCAACCTGCCCACTCTCATCTTCCCCTGCAGGAGCAAGGGGAAGAGGCTGAATTAAGTGTTCAGCCAGTATTTTATGAGGACAGTGCAAGCAAAATGCAAACAGTTGGGGAAGCTTTGGCCCTGGAGCTCCAACTTTGGCTGCAGTTCAATTTTTATGGCAGTTTAAGTCGTTTGTAGACTTTTTTATTTTAAAATGCCCTTTGCACCCGGTGCTTTGTACAGAGGGAGGTTAACAGGGATTTTACTGACTGCCCTAAAATCCAGTTCCCAAATGCTCACCCTTAAGTCTTTGAAACATGATTATAGCTTGACTTGTCTGGCAGAAGAGTCAGGGATGGAAAGGATGGATTAAAAATGACTGTCTTTGCTCACATGTGCTGACTCCACTCTGTAATGAGAGGCAAATGACATATTGATGCAGTGTCATGTGGGGACAGGCTTGTTGCCACCTAATGAAAGACCCTGGCTGGAGGTGACTCAGGACAGAGGTGGAGCAGGTGCTTGCAAAGCATTGCTTCTCTTACCACTGCAGCTCTCTGAAGATGAAGGGCTTCCTCTTGATACCTAATTAGCATAATTGAGTTCCTCTTAAAAGCAACAGGCTGACTTATCTGTTCCTTAGGAAGCAGAACTAATGAACTTGAATTGCCTCTGTAAGAGCCCCCTCCAGTTGGGCAACACTGCCCATAAATAGGCACAAGGCATGTGCTGTGTTCTTGTGTCTGAACTCTGGCAAGTGTGTGGTTTGCATTGTTGGTGAAAACAATTTCCATGGTAATCCCCAATTTCTCTTGACTTTCCATGAGCCCACTGGTGAGCTAAATCACCTCCCAGGTATGAGCCATGCAGAGCTTGCTGTGGTGACACATAGGTGGGTTGGGAAACTCTGTGGGTGTCTGCAGGGTCTGTTTGAGGTTTATCAGATGCTGCTTGACTGGGGGAAAACTTGTCATTCTTCATCCTTCGGGGACACAGGGTCATCTCTTCATATACCATGACTTCAGTGCCTGCATGGAGGGTCACTGAGCTTGGTTTGCAGACAGCCAGGCCAGAGGAACATGATTAGATCACCTTTTGCTTCCCATTGAGGAAGAACAGGCCATTTTCCCCCTGCTATGCTGATACACTTTGCTCTTGCATATGAGGCATGGCCAGGCTGCAGGGAGGTGTGATGGTCACAGTTTGTCCCCAGTGACGTGCCAGCCCACCTTCAGGCCAGCTGGCTGTAAGATCAGAGCTGCTTGTAGACACCTTTTCATCAACACAACTTTTTTTTTAGTTCTGCTGTCTCACTCCCATGAGTGATCCCAGTTTTCCTTCTGGGAAGCATCAGGTGTTGCTTTCGCTCCAGCCTGCTGCTGGTCTCTTCTCCTGATACAAGTACTTGCCATCAGCATGGCTCAGCCTTTTCTGGAGGAGGGGAATGCCCTGATTTACTCCTGTGCTGGTCCTGTGTGGAACTGAGGACCTCATCCAAGGACACAGATGGGCTCTGGAGGAGGACACTTTGGCCACATTCAAGCTAAATAACAGCCAAGCTGTTTGCACCTTGAACACCAGCATGGGTGGTTTCTTCAGCACAGACCTTGGAGGGAAAGGCTGTGATTTGAAGTGAGTCACCCTGGCAGGAGGCAGGAGACGTGATCTGGCTCTTGCACCAAGCTCTGCTGAGCGTCCAGGGGTGTTCACGCCCGGGAGGAGCTGGGACGTGCCATGGTGCAATGCAGCAGGTGTTTCCTGCAAACCTGCCCTTTGAAGTGTGATAGGGCTTGTCTGAGCTCCAAGCCTGACCAGCTGATGTGGTGCAACACCTCTGAGGCAGATAGGAGCTCTTCTGCTTGTTGTAAACTTAATTAGACAATACTTATTTCTGGAACTGGAAAAGTCTCTTGGTGGTGCATGTCAGAGATGCTGGTTCAGTGGTTAATAAGGTTAGCAATATTGGGACCAGCTGTTCTAGGAGACAGCAAATTGAAAACCAAATTGGTTGAGAAGTAAACCAGAAAAACATCAGGAGGGAGCTGTGTGTAAGTCTCTGAGAGTGGTTAGAAGTCATGCAGAGCCAAAGCAAAGAAATGTCTTGACAGCAGCAAGATTCAGGCCTGGAGGAGTGGGGCTGCTGGGGAGGGAGAAGAATCAAGTTTCTCCATTCTATCTTGACAGAAGTGATTCCCCTTCCTGCTGCAGAGGCAACCCCCTTCAGCTGACTTTGAACCTCCTTTTAGTGAGGACCAGCTGGCCTTACTCTGGGATGGTCGATAAGGAAGGAGCCTTTTCCAGATAATCCTTGCTCCTTCACCATCAGTCTTGACCTCAGAGCCTCACTGAGAGACATTGAGGGGCCCAATGAATAACTGTGACTCAATGAATAATGTAACTCATTTCCTTCTCCTCCTCCTCTCCCTTTCTTCCTCCCTTACCAAAAACAAGGTGCCTGATGACAATGAAAAAACCCCAGCCCTGTGACGCTCATTTTGGAGTGTCACACCCACCTATCTCAAAATCCCCCAAATGCCTTGATTTTGCCCCAGTCAGCTTTTGGAAATCTCTAGCCAAGGCTGAACAGGAAACATGGATTTCTGCCTCGTGTTCTTCCTCAGTGGCTTTCCTGGGTTTTGTGCTGGAGCTGAGCAAAGGTGGGGGCCGGAAACACAGCAGCCATCAGCACCCACTGGCACCAGGACGTGGTGGTTGCTGTGGCCAGCGCCCGGCTGCTCACTCATGTTGGGGCAGGAGCATCCAGGGAGAACCTCAGCCAGAGCTCTGAGAGTGCTGGGGAGGGGAAGGACAAAAGAAAGGGCAATTTTCAGCAGTTATTTCAATCTTACCTTGTTTAAAGACATTTGTCTCATATGTTATTCCTTTCCTTCTGCTCAGCAGAGGTGCAGAACTTCCAAACACAATGAGGAAGCTGTGGCAGGCAGTCTTTGCAGGCATGGAGATGTGCAGAGCTTCAAGTGGGCCTGGTTCAGAGGGTTCTGAAGAGGCAGACAGCCCATTCCTGGGATGCTGAGTGCCTGTCCATGGCCCTGAGCCACAGTGATGAGAGCAGCAGCAGTGACTGCAGCTGCTGGGGCTTCAGCTGGGCCCTCACCTGCCTCCTTTCCCCAGCTGAAGGGTGTTGAGCTGAGCTGCTGCAGGACACGGGTGCTCTATTGATGCCTTCTGAAGGCTGGCCTGGAACAGAGGCTGGACAGAGCTAAAGAATAAAGCAGGGATTTATTAAAAGGCCTCAATGGATCCACCTTGGGCAGCACAGGAGCCCAGCCAGGGCTGCACCCAAGATGAACCAAAATGGTCACAAAATGCAGAACTGCTCACGGGGTCTCTCACCGTGATCAGCTCTGCTCCATGTACAGATTGCAGTTCATTGTCCAATTACAGCTTTAGCCCATGCACTCCCATCCTTCTTGTTTTTCTCTCTTCAGCCCATGTTGTTTGTGCTCTTGGGCCTGAGATTTGGATCATTTGTCCTTGGTCCCCAGCTAGAGCAGGAATTGTTTTGTCTCCCTACTCTGTGCAGAGAGCTCACCATCCCCTAATATGAAGCTCAGATCCACACACTAAAGAAGCACAGAATGTGAAAATATAAAAGGCAAAACCTGAGGCATCACTATAACCCATCCCACAGCTCTCCTCGTAGCCTTGCTCTGTGCTGTGAGGTTTTCCAGAAGGTTTTGGGTGACCCCTTGCTCCTTGCAGGGAGTTTACTGGCCCTGAGCAGGAGCTGCTCCTGTGTTTGAGGTCTCCAGCCTGCAAAGCCTCACTCGAGTGCTTTGTGTGTGCAGCTGGTGTGGGGCTGCCAGGGCACGGATGGGGCTGCCAGCAGTGCTGAGAGGGGACAGGAGAGGACAGGAGGAGTGTCCACTTGTGCTGGAAGCAGAGCTGACTCAGGGCTCTCTCCCCAGGGCTGGGTGCTGACTCAGCTGCTTTGCCTTTTCCTGGCTTCTCTGAAAACCAGAGGCATCTCCTGGGGCTCAGAGGCCGTAGCAGTGCAGCAGGAGTCAGCATTACTTGGTTTTGGGAGAGTCACGCCTTGCCTTGTTTTGGGGCAAGAGCCAAGAAGTTCAGTAAGAGCTTCAGGATTGCTTCTGGGTGTGTTTTGTGCTCCTGCTGGGCAGCACGTGCTGCTCAGCCTGGGCTAATTCCTGGGGTAGATGTGTGCTGCAGCAATGCTGCTTCTGCTGCTGTGTCCCCCCACTGCAGGGCTGGATTGGGGCAGGGAGGATCTTCCTTTGGCCTTACTGGAGTGTAATTTCATGGTATTAACACTCTTCTGGAGTGGAAAACACCCCATGGAGGTTGTCCCAGCACCTGGGACACCAGAGCCTTGGCTCTGCCCTCTGCAGCCAGTCAGTTTTAGGTGCTGAGCTGGGATATGAGGAACATCTTGTGCAAGTAATAATGAGGATTGACCTCTTAGCTTGGAGCCTGGGGTGGTGGGACCCTGCTGCAGCCAAGGGGATGCTGAGTCCAGCAGCTTTGCTGCCAATTCCAGGTTGTCCTGAATGGGGGGTGGCTCTTTCCCGACGCTTCCAACAGCCTGGTGGGCTCCTCTCTGTATGGAAAAGTGGAGCCATGAGGCCAAGTCCTGCTTGGTCCTGGCTGCTCCTGTGACAAACATGTTCATCCCACTTGAAATGAGCTGAGGGAAAAGGGCTTTGGGCCAAGCTGGAAGGAGAGCCCACATACAGAGGTGAGGGCATTGCTGACTGCATGGAAACCTGATGAAATTCCCTATAAGAACGGCAGAGATGATGAAGGTGGATGAGGCAGTGTGGATGTCACTGCCATCTCTGTGGGTGTGGGGGCTGGGACAGGTGCCCACCCAGGCACCATGGTGGCTGTGGAGGGGTTGCCCCATCACCAACCGGTTCCTCCGGTTCCTTTGGGAAGCACCAGATCGAGTTAGAGTCAGACTGGTTTGTGCAGAGCCTATATTTGCCTCGAGAGGAAAAAATAATAATAATAATTAAAAAAAATCAGTTCATCCACCTCAGCCCAGAGTTGTTTTTAAAGGGAGTGGCATGGGGAAGGTCTTGGGCACCCCCCACTCTGCTCTGGGGCTGTCGCCAGGCTGGAGCCTGCCCTGGGGCTGAATTACTCCGTGGGTTTTGGAGAGGACAAATTGGGACACAAACAAACACATCTCTCATTGTGATGTGGATGCTGGCTGCTCTTGGAGAGGTGTCAATTCCTCACTCTGGAGCTGGAGGGGCTGGACAGAGTGCTGGTAACACAGCTTGCCTTGTTGGCTGAAGGGAGGAGGAAATTCAGGCATGGATCCACCTCAGGGGCAGATTTCAGCATGGACACAAAACCCTTACACTGCTGATAAGCAGCAGTGGCTGCAGCTCAAGCCCTGTGTTAGTTGTCTGGGGCAGCTAAGCCAAGCTTGCCTTGCCCTTGGGCTTTTTCCTTCTGACTCTGCAGTGTTACCACCCTTCCTTGGCTTGTTCTTAATCTGCTTATTCCAGAGAAATCCTATCTGCCTATTACTGTGCCCCAAATGCAGAAAGACTTTCTGTCTTTCTCAGGATGGAAAAAAAAAGTTTTCAAAATCCCCTACAAATGTTGCTGCCCTGCAGCAGTTTTCTTCAATCCCACAGAGGATGTTTTAATCTGAATTTTGGTCAGTGCTTCAGGATGTCAGAGGAACATCCCAGCCTAAATGCTGGTGGATACTGGCAAGTTGGGGATGAATGGTGGATTTTGAGCAAGGAAGACTGGAGCTGATTTCAGCCAGTGGGTGCCAGGGACTGTGGAGATATCCCTGTCTGGGCTTGTCCATTCAGTGCCTGTTGCTGACCCATGGCTGCAAATGCCTCCTTATGCCATGGGTGTAAACACTGCAGGACTGGCTCCTGGAGCTCAGAGGATCTAGTAATTCTATTGATCATGCTTAAAAAAAAATCTTTAGAAGTAGCCAAACCTTAGCTAAAGCTTGGCCTTTATTTCATTTAGCTTTCCCCCTGTTTCTGAAGCCCTTCAGAAGGGGTGGGCTGTGTCTGCCCACCTTTGCAGGGCTGTTTTGGCTTGCTGCCTTATCTCCCTTGTGACACTCATGCCCTTTCCTTCCCCTTCATGCTGCAGAGCCCTCTCAGAGCAGGAATGGGTGATGATGTCAAGCCCTGTGCAAGCAGCCTGGCTATGGGGAACTGCTGCAGAGGCAGCAGAAGTGAAGCTGGGTGGAAAAACCCCTCTGCGTTGTTCAGCTTCAAAACCCCACGCAGCCTTGGCTTAGCATCCAAAATTAAATGATCATTTCCTTCACAGCCAAAGGTATCACAATGACTGACACTTGGGAGTATCAGGGGGCAAATTTTATCTGCTGTGACCCTGTTCAGTGGCTACAGAGATGGTCAGTGATTGCCACAGCGTGCAGAGCTGAGGGGTACCTCTGGCTGGGGCAGTGCTCAGTGTTGTTGGCTCTTTTGCCTCAGTGTTTCCTTCTTTCCACATCTCCAGGCTGGGGTCACTCTGCTGTGGGTGTGAGCAGACACAGCTGGGCTGATGTGCCCTGCCTGGCTCCCTGTGCTTGCTCACCCAAGGCTTTTTGGGACTCCCTTTGGCAATGTGTCCCTTGGCAGGCAAGGCTGGGCTGTGGGTGAGCAAAACTCAGGCATCTCATTTTTGCTTATCAGACTCCTTTGGGTCAGGTAATCTGATTCCAAATGTCTGTCAGGCTGGTTCAGAGGGTCTGTGCTGTGCACCCCATGGCCTTCACACTGTGGACACACTTCATGATGGGGTGAGTAGATCCTTGACTGTGGCAGCTGAGGCTGCTCTTAATATGCCCTGGCTGGATCCTTCTGGGTGTGCTGGAGAGCTCTCCTGGTTTCCATGGGCTATGGAAAGGAAAAAAGTCAGAAAAATCCAGGCTGCTCAATTCTCATTCAGAAATAAACAATAACACAAGTGGAGCATGGACAGACAAGGGCACAGCACTGACCCCAGGGCTTTGCTCTGCACCCAATGCAACTTGTTGCTCCTCTTGGGGACACCAAGGACAAGCACAGGGGTGCTGATGGCCCCTGCTCTGGGCATTTAAGCAGATGGTCTTTGCATACAATGTGCTGATGGTTTTGGCTGTGAATGATGCCTTAAGATTTTAGCTTTTATATTTTTCAGATCCTGAACTGCATTAGTGCAGAACTCTAAACTTCATATAAAGTGTCAGCTACTGCTTTCACATTTTGGTCAGACAAAACAATTCCTCTGGGCCTAAGGTCCAAGGACACCCTACAGCCTCAGGCCCCAAAAAGTATAAATGAAAGTGAATTTGGGGAGGGTGCAAACTGGGGGAATATTATTTTATTACCTGAAGCTGTAACTGGAGGATTAACCCCTGATATGTAAATGGACCAAACTTAAAATTGTCTGAAAAACTCGTGACCATCGTCCATCCTGGGTGTAGCCCCTCTTGGAGGCTTTTGAGTGCCCAAGATGTATCTATTGAAGGCCTTTAATAAATACTATAATAAATTGAAGGCCTTTAATAAATTATTAATAAATTTAGAATCAATACATTTATATACTATGTAAATGATAATATACAATTTATATAAGATATTAAATAAAATAATATAAATAATACAAAATATATATTAAAATATATAACATATAATTTAATAAATTTATAATTAATTGAAAACCTTTAATAAATACTATCAAACTATAACACCACTTTATTCTCTTAACCTTGTACAGTCTCTGTTCTAGGCATCACAAGGAGCTGCAGAGGACTGGGCTGGTGGGGAGCAGAACCTGCAGCTCCTTAATGTGGGATGACTGAAAATCACTTCCTGGGGGTGTTTGATGGCAAAACTTGCTGAAATGAGCGTGTACCAAAGTGCTGTTTATCCACCAAACACAGCCTGGGCTGTCCCCTGGAAGGGGGGATTTGTACTGCTCACATCCAGTGGAAAATCTTCTGGAGAAAATCCTGCAGGTTGCAGACTCGCTGTTGTTTAGATGGATGTGAGATAGTTCAGCCTGAAGCCAAGTTCAGCCCTGGGTTCTGCAAGTTTAGGGCACACAAATACTGCTGAAGAGTTAATGGGAAACAGAGTGTGGAGCACAACAAAGAAAGACCTTTTGAGGTCTCAGCTGCTCAGGGTAATATTTAGGTTTGGTGACTCTCTGTATCTTAGAGATGGGAATGCAGCAAAGCTCTTTCAGTCCAGAGTATACATGGAGCCCAACAAGGCTGTGGGCTAATATCAACAAACCTTTGGAAAAGCAGATCCTGTCTGCTTCAGCAAAGCCACAGTGTTATTTTTCTTTCAACAAATGTATTGAGACAATAATAATGCTGTGCAGATTGGTTGTCCCTGGCCTACATGATTTATTAGGAAGCAGAAACAATTGGAGTTGCTGAGAAAAAAACAAGCTTTGGACATGGATATTTTCCTCCTCTCTTTTATTTTCATTTTTTCCCCTTGATTTCCTCATGAACTAAAAAAGGGCCACCTAGTCTGGTCCCAGGAGAGAGGTTGCCTCCTTCCTTGCATTTCTTACTGGACCACCAACCCTGGGCTTGCTGCTTAGACACTTCAGTGCTGGGGAGAAGGGGGGGTGAAGCTGTGCTGGGGGGGAGGCTGGAGAAGGTGATACAGCCACAGGAGAACATTCCCAGACAGGAGAGCAGAGCAGATCTGGAGGAGGAGACCTCCAATCCTTTTCTAGCCGTCAGTGACTCAGGGACAAGTTGTTTCCTCTCTCTGAGCCTCCCTTTCCCCCTGTTTATCCTGTTTATTTACTGCTAAAGCCATTGAGGGTGGTGGTGCTGGCCGTGCCCCAGGAGCTCAGCCCAGCTCAGACCTCCAGGTGCAATGGGAGCACAAAATGGAGCTGGCTGTGGTGGCAGGCCCCACACTGGTGGCGGGACCCACACTGGTGACAGGCCCCATACTGGTGTCCTTGAGCTGGTTGTGGTGGCAGGACCCACATTGGTGGCAGGACCACACTGGTGGCAGGCCTGATACTGGTGACAGGTCCCACACTGGTGTCCTTGAGCTGGTTGTGGTGGCAGGCCCCACACTGGTGTCCTTGAGCTGGTTGTGGTGGCAGGTCCCACACTGGTGTCCTTGAGCTGGCTGTGGTGGCAGGTCCCACACTGGTGGCAGGTCCCACACTGGTGTCCTTGAGCTGGCTGTGGTGGCAGGTCCCACACTGGTGGCAGGTCCCACACTGGTGTCCTTGAGCTGGCTGTGGTGGCAGGTCCCACACTGGTGGCAGGTCCCACACTGGTGTCCTTGAGCTGGCTGTGGTGGCAGGTCCCACACTGGTGGCAGGTCCCACACTGGTGTCCTTGAGCTGGCTGTGGTGGCAGGTCCCACACTGGTGGCAGGTCCCACACTGGTGTCCTTGAGCTGGCTGTGGTGGCAGGTCCCACACTGGTGGCAGGTCCCACACTGGTGTCCTTGAGCTGGCTGTGGTGGCAGGTCCCACACTGGTGGCAGGTCCCACACTGGTGTCCTTGAGCTGGCTGTGGTGGCAGGTCCCACACTGGTGGCAGGTCCCACACTGGTGTCCTTGAGCTGGCTGTGGTGGCAGGTCCCACACTGGTGGCAGGTCCCACACTGGTGTCCTTGAGCTGGCTGTGGTGGCAGGTCCCACACTGGTGGCAGGTCCCACACTGGTGTCCTTGAGCTGGCTGTGGTGGCAGGTCCCACACTGGTGGCAGGTCCCTCACTGGTGACAGGCCCCACACTGGTGTCCTTGAGCTGGCTGTGGTGGCAGGTCCCACACGTGTGGCCTTGAGCTGGCTGTGGTGGCAGGCCCCACACAGGTGGCCTTGAGCTGGCTGTGGTGGCAGGTCCCACACTGGTGGCCTCAGCTCCTGCTCCGTGGCTTGAGCAGAGAACGTCTTCACTTCAGAGTGGTTTATTTGCTGCCTCCTCAGTCAGTAACACTCTGGGGAAGGTGGGCAGGCCAGGCAGCCCCCTCTGCCAGCTCTTGTCCCCTTGCTGGTTCCAGAGTGGACAATCACACTGTCTCTGGCAGGTGCTGGCTCTGGCTTTGTCCCCTTGTCCCCTCTGTGCTGTTCCACACTTTCCCCCCCTGCCTTTGCATGTGCTGGGGTAGAAGAGGGTTTTGCTGAAGGCTGGTTCTCCCCAGGACCCTGGGGTTGGATGCTTCTCCACCCAGGGGCACTGGGGTGCAACCTTTGTGTAGTGTCCTGACCTCCCTGACCTGCTGGCTGCCATCCAAAGCTCCTGGGGGCTCCTGGGACTCTGTCCTCCCTCCCCACCCCACTGCTGTGTGTGGTCATCGCTCCACCTGCCCACAGAGGGGGTGGCCAGCCATGGTCAGGGAGCTGAGGGCAGCTCCCAGCCTTGATGAGAGGCAGCTGGAGGACAAGGCTGTTCCTCCACCACAAAAACCCTGCTCGGGGTGGGTGAATATCTCCCTGAACACCCCATGAGGATGAAGGAGGGCTGAGCCTCACCGTGCTGGGGCTGAGCTGTGCCAGGTGGCACCACTTGCACCCACAGCCCTGCTCACCATCTTCACTGGGTTTTTTTAGAAAAAAACCTGTGAGTTTGGTTAATAAAGTGCAAGGGGCTCCCTCCCAGTGTTTTGAGGCAGCAGGACCAGGTGCTCTGGCAGCAAACTGCCGACTGAGCGTCTGCACCAGTAAGTGATATCATCAGGGGGTGCTTTGCCTTCAGAAATGACTAAACAGATTTTCTCTGGTTTCCAGTTGACCCCGTGGCTCCCTGTTGATGATGGGAGCAGGCTGTTTAGGTTTGAGTTAATGGTGCCACGGCCAGCCCCAAATCAGCCTCAAAAGCTGGAGATGGATTCAGCAGGTAGAGGGAGGGAGAAAAGCTGCATCCACTGCACCCAGCCCTTGCTGTTATTAAATCAGGGGTTGCTGAGAATCATCTCTGATTCATGCCCCAGCTGAAACACAAGTATTTCACATTTGTCTGAAGGGATTAAGTTTTTAAAGCTCCTGCCCTGCTGGCTGTGTGTTTTCCTCCTACGGGTTAGTTAGCCTCAGCTCCCAGTTTTTGAGAAAGACTGGAGGATTGGGGGTGATTTTCCTTTGTGATCTTTTTCTTCCATGCCTGGAGTCAGCACAAAAAGGAGCCAGTGAAAATTAGCTATATTTGATTATTGCAGGGGGCTAGGGGAGCCCTGGGTAATTGCTACATTTGGTTCCTTTTCTCTTGGGTTTCACTGACATTTCAGACAGCAAACGAGCAGCTCCTTCCCCCTACAGATGTTTTCTGTTGGTTATAGTTGGGAAGAGACCATAGATGATAAATCCATGTGCTTCCTTTGTGTTTTTTCTGAGCTTGCTGAAATCAGAGTGGGGCACAGGGCTCAGCTCGGGGTGCTCCTGCCATCGGGGTGAGCAACAGCAGGACCTCCCTCCCTTTCTCCCAACCCTGTTTGCATAAGAGAGGAGGAAGAGAAAAAGTGAATTATGGTAGCCTGACTCTCCCAGTACTTTTTTGCTTCACTCCTGGATCAATGTTAAACACCAGCCAAACCTGTGTTCCAGACTTAGGGAAGGCAAATTTATCTCTTTTTATTGCCCCTGTGAACTTCCTCTCTTAATTCAGGTACATGTACATGTTTTGGGTACATCACAGGGTATTTCTGGGCTCCTGTTTTTTTTAACTGAGCTTCTGCCAGCTACCTCCATCCATGCTTAAGAACATTTGCAAATTTGGAGCATCACTTGCCTTTTGGGGAAGGGTTATGTAAAAATTGCCTATAGGTTTGTCTTGGCTCCATGGAGAAGGGGGCCAAGACACATGCCAGCTTGGCTGATGCTCTCTGGACACAGAGGACCAACCAAAAGCACTGAAGCATAAATGCTCTCTAAGTAAGGTCTGGCTTCCTCTGTACCAGAATACAAAGGAAGAGGAGAATCCACAAGATCTTAAAATCTTTAAACACTGAAGTTTTGTAGTAAATAAAGCCTAGATCTTACTGAACAATCTCAAAGTGATAAAGCCTTACTTAGACAATATGATTGGGAAGGAGAGTAGCTGTCAGGCCATTGCTAGTTTGATGGTTTGCCCAAAGCCAGGAGCCTCCCCAGGCTGCAGCCAAGCTCTCACACACATTTTTCATGAGAAGGCAGCAGCCTGCGGAGGCTGCATGACCTAGGGCTGGGGGTGCTGTACAGCTTTGAGACCCTCAGCCAGACTGGAGGGGCCATAAACCCCAAAACAACGCAGTGGGCAGACAAGGAGTCTTTGAAGCTCCTCCAATCTGCCCAAGCTGCAGAGTGGGGTTGTGAACCTTGTCTGTCCTTCCCTATGAGAATGTTGCTTTTACAATTAAAACCCACGCAAACCCCCAGCCCTTGCTACTGCTTGTTACCCCAGTGAAATATCTGACATTTGAGACATAATGGGAAGTCAAAGAATGCGAGGAATTTGGTGACTCAACATAGAGTTTATTATACCAGCCCCACCGTTTAAGCCCATGCAATGTAAAATTGTTTTACGGCATGTGGCACAGTTCTGTGGGCTAATTTATAAGCAAACAATTACTATTCAAATTGGGATTTTTTTTTTCTGTGCCTACATAAACTTGTTATCTGTTTGGCAGTGGGGGATGCTGCGAAGAAATGCACATTTACATTTTTTGCTTTGATGAGATTTGCTTTTCCTGGAGCAGCTCAATGGTGCATTGAGGACCAGGGCTCACTGCTGAACTTGACCTGGGAGTGGCGTGGAGATAAGCCAAATGTTAAGAGAAAAGGAACCCTTTGTGCAAAGATGCCAGGATATTAGGTCTCACTTTTAGGTCACACACTTGTTAGGGGTTCCTTCAAAGTGATGGATTCTTCTGCTAAAATTTAATGATGTCCGTTAAATCACAGGGTCATGAACTAATGCATGTGCTGAAAATGGTTTGCCAAGGGACCATGAAGACAAGGCCTTGTGTCAGGAGACTCCCAAAGCAAATTGGATTTTCCACACAGCAATGGCTGCGTTTGAAGGTCTGTCAGTGGCCTGTAAAATTCTCCACCAGTGATAACAAGACAGAATTGCCAAGCACTGAAGCAGTGCCATGAGCATTATAGAACAAATCACTGCCCTCTCAGGACATAATAGCTTCTTGATCATCAGTCAAAGAAAGAATTATCCCAACCAGCAAATGGGCTGGAGAAAGCTGCTCCTGCTCTTCCAGGAGATTATATCCCAGAGGTCCTGGGTTAAATCTGCTGCAGAGAGCCTGGGGGTTCATGAGAGCATCAGTGTGGAGCTGAGCAGTTGGGTGGGTGGATTTTAGGCTGGCTGCACAGAAAAGGATGGAACAACTCGATGCTGACTCCTTTGGGACCACCAGCTGGCCCTGCTGGTGTCCAGCCCCAGGACCAGCCCTGCCCAGACGTGTCTGTGCTGAAGGAAAGGTGAATCAGTTGGAAGTTCTTGTGTTTTTCTCCCTGCCTGCACAGTGTAGGGAAGATAATTTTCATCCTATTTCACACTCCACTGATTTGAATTGATTTTACAGGTAATCAAGCTGGTGGGAAAAGCAGCCTGAATCACTTCTACTGAACCCACAGAACTCAGCAGGTGTGTTATTGCTGCTGGTCTCAAGGCTGGTTTCTATCCAGTCTCACACTGGCTTGGCTGAGCTGGTTTAAAAAGCAGTTTGGAGCTAAACTGCCAATGCTGACAGTGTTCTGCACATGCCCCCCCTGAGCTGCAGCTTGTCTTGGCACCTCTGAAAGCAGAGGGAAGTTAAACCCCAGGGCTCATCTGGCCCTGGCCTTTCAGCTGAGATCACCGTGAAGAGGGGCAGCTCCTGATTTCTCACCAAGGGAAGCTGCAGGCAGACAAATATCAGAGAATTTAGACAAATGAATGGTAGCTCTCTCATTCCAGTGTTAGGCTCAGGAAAGCCAAGAGCTCCCTGCTGGGCTGTCCACGTGGGCAGTGCTGCTCTTGGAACAGGGAATGCGTTGGTCAAGACGTGCTGACCACTGGCTTCTCCAGCCTGAGTCTGGAGTGAGGGATGGAGGAGGCAGCTCTGGTTCCACCCAGTCTCTGAAGGATTTGATATATTGTACTGCCAAAAGAAAACAGCATAGATCATCCTGGAGTGCAGAGCTATGAGCGCCCTTGGAAGGAAAGAGCAGTGAGGGTGGAGCAAGAGGACATGAGGGTGAATGCTGCCTGAGACCGCAGTGGTACAAAAATCCCTCCAAGCTGCTCTCAGAGCCTAAAAGGTGGGTGGCTTTGTCATGGCCACACCAAGTGAAATTTGGAAGAGAGGGTGCCTGGGGAGTGCTGCTGGGTGATGCTGCACAGAGCCCAGGATGGCCCAGGGGTTCATCCTGTTTCCAGTGAGATGTGTGTGTGTGTTTGTGAAATCTAACTCCCTGGGTGATGTCATGATGTGATGAGAAACTGGGTTATAAATTAAAGGAAGAAAAAAATGTAGACCCCACTCTGGGTCAGATGATGGCAATAAATTCAGATAACAGCTCATCAGTGCCTCTTCTCTTGTTCTTGTACGTGTTTGCAATTTTTTTTCCCCAGTTGGGAGAAGATCTGGTGAGAAGCAGCTGTTTTTCATTTGTTCTCCATCCACATCTGATTAGATTGTCCTCCTTCTGCCCACTGAGACGTGCTCGGGAACTCTCCCAGCCCCTCTCCTCACTCAGTTTCTGGGGCACCAAGGAGTTTGGGACTGCTGGAACTTTGTTTCACAAGCTCACAGCATTTCAGAGGTACAAAGGGTTCCTTGATGATCACAGGGCTCAGGTCCCACTGGGCCAAAGGGCATGGCCAGGTCCTGCAGTGGGGCTGTTTATGAGGTGCTGAGGGTTTGGGCTGGGAAGGCAGTGGTGGGGACGTGTTTCTCTCCCTGACATTAAGCTATTAATTTGGTTTTAGGCAGTTCTGGGGCTCTGCAGCCAAGTCTGGGTTTCTGCAGGCTCTGTCAATGTTCACCATGGGCTGATGGGGAGGGAGCTGCAAGGAAGAAAGTGGGCTGTGGTTTTGGAGCAGTGGGAGAGGACAAGCTAACGCTGAGGTGGGCAGTGTGGGAGCAGGGAGAGACCTGGATGAAGGCAAGGGCATGCCTCCCCCTGAATGTATGGCTTCCTAAAGGCTGAACAAGAACATGGTGAGCTTCTGGCTTGTTGAAGCTAGTATGGAAATTCCCATCAGCTCCACTGAACTCCAAACCAAACCTCTCCAGGCCAAGCCTGTAATGTTTCTTACACCCTGCTACAGGAGGGCTCCCCTCAAAGCATTTTGCAGGCAGTCCTTTCAGGAGACAGGTGTGTGTTTCACTCAGGGCAAGGAGATTGTTCTGGTCCTGTCCTGCCTTTGCCTTCCCTTCCCCTCACTACACAACTGGCAAGATTTAGGTGTCTGATGCTTCTCTCTTCCCTCTCTTTGTGTCCAGACCCTTAGTGCAGACACAAACCATTAGCCAGGGTGGTTGGTCATGGGATGGGTGAGCTCTTCACCAAAACACAGCAGAACCTGAGCTTCTCTGGTCAGCAGCCCCCCTCCTGAGCTCAAGGGAGCCTGAGAACTTTTCCTCCTCTTTGCTAGGTGGGAAGGGGATCCCCCATGGCAGGTCTGGATGCGGTGTTGAGCTCCCAGTGCTGTGCCCGGGCATGTCCCAGCCCGGCTCCTGCCGTGTGCTGAGAGTGAGCTGCAGCTCACAGAACCTCCCCTGCTCACCACGGGGGTGATGGGCTCTGTGGCTCTGCCTCAGGTTCCCAAGGGAATTTCTGGGAGGCCCAGGTGATGAGCTGGGGATTACAGCTGAGTGGGGATTACAGAGCCCCCAAAAGCGAGGTTCCTGGAGAAGAAGGAGATGTGACCCTCCTGGATGTCAAAAGCAAACATGGAAATAATAGGGTGGGAAATGTTCTTGAACTCATCTCAGAAATTAGTTTTCTGTGGGTCAGCTTAAATTTCTGGCAAAAATTCACAGCTGATTTTATTCCAAATTTGTTTCCCCATTGCCTTTAATCCATGCAGCTGGCATGCTAAAAGCCACAGAGACAACTCAAGGGATCAGCCAGTGTCTGTGTGCTGCTGGGGTGTGTGCTGAGCCCTGGGGGTCACATCTCCCCACTGAGGGGGATATCACCGTGCCCAGGTGCTGGGGATGACACAAAACTTGGCTGTGTTGCTGCTGCTCTGGCCTGCAGTGGCCATGTTGATGCAAAACCTCCATCTGACTCCATATCAACAAGTTCAGTTTCAAAAAGAAGGATAACTTATTTTATTTTACTTTACCAAAGCTTTGTGAGATAGGGAAGTTTCCGGATAGGATCTGCAATGCTCAGGCTCAGGTATCAGTTGCATAATTTCCTGTGTTATTTCAACACTCTTGTCTTTTTCCTTTTCTTTTTTTCTTTTCTTTTTTTTTTTTTTTTAATGAGCTTCTTTGCATACTGGAGAAGTCTTATATAAGCATATGTTGGGCTGGAAATTTTTTTTTTCTGAGTATTTTTTTTGGCAGGGAGCTCCTGGCACATGATACAGAACTCAGAGCCATCAACTGTAGCTGTGATACAGATGTTCATTGCCTATATAATCTTTCTCATATCAAGCAATTACCCTGAGCCAATTTCTTTATTTTAAGCACCTTGTTGTGGGAACGGAGCTGTAAATACATGAATTGCTGAGTTCCCTTTTACCTTTTTACAGTAGACAAACAAAAAAATCAGCACAGGGCCTCAGTGAAAATCAAACATGAGGGCTGTTCTAGATAAGAAAAGACAGACACTAACTGAGAGTTAAAAAAAAAAAAAAATCCCTCTCAAAAGATACTCTGGAGAAGTGCCAATAGCACATAGCTGCATGGAGACTAAATAAAACCAGGTGAATTTCCTGCCATTGTGGAGTATCAAATGTGATTTCCATTTGTGATGGACGTGCTGTTTCTGCCAAGATCATCTGGAGGTTTTCATTTTAGGACTTATTATTTTTGTTGGCCTAATATAGAGCTACAGCCCAGAGTGCTAAAAGGGAACATTGCAGCAATGACACCCACAGCAGATGAGGAAAAATGCCATTATCAGACTGAAATGATCTTCCTGGGAGAAGATTTTTCTATCTCAAGTGTAGATTTTAGGATTGCTTTGAATGCAGAACAGATGGGAGAATAAGTGAGGAAGCATTAGCAGTGATCCTCACCGCAGAGGCACCAGGTAACATCCTTTCCAATTAAGAATCTGGCTCGCTCCAAAAATATCATTGAAAAACTAGGTGTGAACCAGAGATGTAGATCAGGCTGTTTTGCCTTCTGAAGTGATTACAGGGAGGCTGGCAAGCTGCCCTACAACAACAACAACAAAAAAACCCAACCAGAGAGGTTTTCCCTGTCCCAGAGCCATGTGCAGGGTGGAGCAGGGCTGGATGGGGGTGCTGGGACATGGGGATCTGCCCTGGGTCCAGAGGAGGCAACAAGGCTGGGGAAGGGCCTGGAACACAAACCCTGTGAAGAACAGCTGAGGGAGCTGGGGGTGTTTAGCCTGGAAAAAGGAGGCTCAGGGGAGAGCTCATCACTCTCTACAAATCCCTGGAAGGTGGCTGCAGTCAGGTGGGGTTGGTCTCTTCTCCCAGAATGAGAGGACACAGCCTTAAGCTGCACCAGGGGAAGGGTGGTATTCACATTCTTTGAACAGAGAGAGACACAATTCTTTCTCCTAGGATTTTTCTTGGGGAAGGTAGTGAGAAGTTTAGAGAAGAAGAGAAAACAATTCTTATCTTTACTTGTTGTTTTTGTTGTTTACTACATGTGGAATGTGTTATAGAGATTGTTTACTGAGAGTAATTTGTTAATTAGATTTTGTTGAGAGTTGTTTAGATTGATTAACTAATTGAGTTAAAACTGTATCTTGGCTGTCTCCAGACAGTCACAGGTTTTTCTTTAGCATCTCTTTAGTATAGTATCTTTTTAGTATAGTTTTAATATAGTATTAGTGTAATATAGTATAATTTAATAAAGTAATTGATTAATTTTTTTAATTAGGAAGTCAGAGTGGTTTACTCCCTATGTTGGGGTCGCCCTACATCGATAGGGAAGTTTAGGTTGGACATCAGGAAAAAATTCTTCGCTGAGTGATTGGGCACTGGAATCATCTGCCCAGGGAGGTGGTGGAGTCACCATCCCTGGATGTGTTTGAGAAAAGCCTGGATGTGACACTCAGGGCCATGGTTTAGTAGATGAGGAGGTGTGAGGTCATAGGTTGGACTTGATGATCTCAAAGGTCTTTTCCAGCCTTGCTCATTCTGTGATTCTGTGATTCTGTGGGTCAGCAGAACTTGGGCCCAGGAAATGGGCTGGAAAAGCTGAAAAAGGGACCAGTAGTGCCAGCTTGTTAATCTGAGGTGAGCTGAAATACAGGGTGGTGAAGGGGGCCTGGCACAGGAGCTGGGGGCTGGGGTAGGGAGCTGCACTCCAGAGCAGGGCAGAGCATCTTCTGGTAGGGTATGGTGGGAAAGAGCCCTTTCCAATGTGGCTGATCTCAACCAGTGACAAAAAGCACTGGAATTACAGCAAAGAATTGTTCCTGTTGGACCAGAAAAGCCTTTGGACATGTTTTTTAACATGGAAGGCCAGTTTGTTCCCATTATAACCCACAGTACTTCTCCTAGGTGTAGGGCTTGGTGGTAATGTGCAGGTACATTGTTCCTTTAATAAACAAAAATGAACACAAGGGATGCATCAATCTTCAATCTGTTCAATCTTCAGCTTGTGTAACCTGCAAAGAGTGGAATGGAAAAATGCTCAGCTGATGTTCCAGACATCACACAACAGATTTTCTCCACGTGGATCTGCTGCACACACCCAGCCCTGGTGTTCTTCCAAGAATCCCTGTCTGAGTCCTGGAAGAAAACCCCAACCACTCTCTGCTGGGAGAGGCCAGTTGAAGACCCAGGGCCTGCAGCCTGTGCTGCTCACAGCTCCATGTTCTGAACAATTCCTTCCACTCACGAGGCCATCTCTCCCCATCTGGGTTTGGGCCTGTCCAGCTCTCTGATCCCTTCCCTTCCTGAGCCACACAGGCCTCCAGTGCTGCCCTGGCTGGTGATGAGTCCTTGGTGGGCTGCCAGCAGAAGCATCCCTGGGTTTGGGAGAAGTTGGCTGCCCTGGCTGGATCCCTGGGAGTCGGGTTGGTGGAGGGTCTGCAGAGGGTCATCATGCACAACCCCATTTGGGAGAACAGAGAAACCTCTCCCCCCAGTGCTGGGTTTATCCCAAGGTGACCCTCCCAACTGGGTGTAGCATCTCCCTGACCCTGGGATACCTCTGCCTGCAGCTCCTGGACCCATGGGATGGACACAGCTCTGGGTGCAGAGATTGGTGGGATGGAGAGAGGTGGGACAAGGTTGTGGATCCCCCAAGGAGAGCTGAGGGCTGGCCTGGCCCTGGAAATGGAGCTGTCCCCAGCCCTTGAATAGCTGTAAATGTTCTTGCTGTTGGAATACAGACTGCAAGTGACTTGGACTGGGATTTATCTGCTTCCTTCCAAATCCTGCCCTCTGCTCACACCCTGGAGAGCTGTGAGGGCAGTGCATGAACGCATCCTGCAGACCCAAAAATACTCTGGCTGATGCCTGGAGGAAGAACTATTTTTTACAATTGATCAGCTGCCAGAAATCCTCTTCAGCTTCTCTGGCCTCTCCTTCTGTTGTCCAACATACTAGATGAATTTTGGAACATCTGGGTCTTCATTAGACATAAACAATCAGACCTTTGAGAACTGAGGTATCTCAGCAGCCAACCTGTCCTTGGCTGAGAAGAAAATGTTTGCACAAGGGAAAGTGAAAAGAACACATGAAAAGGTGGAATCACAGCCTTTGGGGAAATTTGTCATGAATATCTTTGGGCTGCCTGGCAGTAATTAACAAAGTGGCACAAGCAGAAGGGTGATAGATCTGCTGTGTTAGTGGTGAGAAATGGGCTGGTTGGGGGGAAACTGAAATGCACTCATTTCTTCAAACTGTTGGGTGACCTGTGGAGCAGGAGATGCCCTCACCCACCTGGCAGGACCCGCCCTGCCAGGCTTTATCTCCATGAGCAGCCACAGCACCACCAGTCCCCGGGCCAAGGGCCATTTTGGCTTGGCCAAAACAAATGGCAGCTTCCCCTCTCTTTGTGAGTTTTAAAACATAGGTTGTCATGCAAAGGAAATTGTGCAGGACGATGATGAATGGTTGTGAAATACCATTTGCCGGAAATATTTCTGGATTCTGCAATTTAGTTGCAAATTATAGAACATCGAGCGCAGCCTTATGGGGAGGATAAAACCAACCTTCCCCTGCTGTGCTGGGAGAATATTTATGACTACACCCCTCTTTTCCTTCTCCACCTCACTCCACAAAGACATTTTTAGCTCTGAGGCATTTTCAGAAGACAACGTTCAGCCTCCAGCAGCATGGCCAGGTCCTTGCTGGGATGAGCTGTGGCAGAGGAGCTCTGACAGCTCACATCTGCCAGCAGTCTGGCCCCACACCCCTCCTGAGCTATTTCAAGATGAGCAAAATGGAATGGTTGGAAATTGTGGGTTTGTTCAGCAGTCTTGGCTATCATGCTGGATGGTGCTGAAGTAGGCATAGCAACAGGAAAGGAATGTTCCCTGTAAAAAGATAACCGTGCTTTGCCGAGGACGTGGAACAGTAAAGTTTGTTAAAGCAATCAGTATGTGTCATAATGTTTATTTAACTGAGAGCAGGGACGATGGAAAAGCGTTGCAGCTGTGGAGGAGCCCAAGAGTGCTGGGAGGGATGGGGAGCATAGATTTAGTAGCTGTCTTCCCTTGGAAAAAAGGAAAACAAGCTGTGCTATCAGGCAATCGATGGGGCAGATAGGGGGAGAGAACACAAGGTAGCTCCTGACTGCTGGCTCCTCTGTGGGGGTGAGGTTAGAGTTTTATTATCTGAAGTTCACTTTCAGGTTAACAGCTTTGAGGATGTGGTTGTAACTCTAAAGGGAACAAATTTTAATTCTTTTCTAAACATAAGCTATTTCTGTTTGAGGCAGATAACCTTCTTGGCTGTGTTATTTGCCAGTGGTAGATAGAAAGATTGGAGCAGCAGAGTGATGCTTGAATTCCTGCAGCAAATAAAAGGGGAGAACTTGACACCAGAGAGTCAATGTGGGGCCAAATTCTGTTTTAGCCCATTTCCTGGAGAGGTCTTGAAAACTCACTCTGGTGTGAGTCCTTCTGCAGAAGGCCAGAGCAAGGAGAAACAGGACACTTGGTAATTGGGACAGCAATAGATGAAATCAAATACTGGGCCACTGCTCTGGCCGTGGGATCTGTTAAGCTGCAGAGCAGTGCCAGGGGATCTGGCAAACTCTGATGCAAGAGACAGATTTCCCCTGCTCCACCCCACTCCAAAAAAGAAGCAAAAAAATTTTTGCTCTTTTTTTCCTAACAAAAGTTGGAATTGCTTTTGGTCAAAATTGGAAATTACGTGAGTTTGGGGGTTTTGTTGTTCTTACAAAAATTCATACCTTCTTTGGGAAACACAAACCTTTCCTTCACTCTGAAAACTGAATTTTAATTGAAGGCAACATTTTCTATCAATGAGGGGAGAAGATTGCCTCAGTTGTTCTCAGGCCAACCAAGCCTTAGTGAGGTGAGTATTTACAATATGCTGAGCAGAAATAAATCTGCATTGGCTGCCCAGGCACGAGCCACCCTCTTCCCACCCAGCTCTGCACATTGTATGAATGGAGCCTTGCAGAGACCCCCATTCCAGAGGCAGGACAGTGGCTCTTTCCAAACCTTCTCTCCTCCTTCCTCAGAGTACACAGCCCCTGTGGGAGCCACCACTCAGCTCTGCCTTCAAGGAGGAGCTGGCAGGGATGTGTTTCCTCCAGAAATCTGCTGGAGCAGCTCTGCAACGTTCTTTGCTTTCCTCCTGCTCCCCTCTGCTGGCTCAACAAGCATCTCTGTAACAAACCCCAGGCTTCCCGGGTCACCCAGCAGAAAAAAACCCATAAAATCCATTTCAGAGACCAAATTGCCCATAATTTACATGCCTCTCCTCACTTTGAAACGCAAGACTGCTGATGATAACATCAGGAGTGACAGAAGTGGTATCTGTTGCTAATTACAAGCTGACATTATGGTCAAGCAGAGCCATAGGCCCCATCAAAAGCTTATTCAAAGTTGCTTTTTCCCCACTTCAAACACAGGCTGGACACAATGCCTGGTATTTTCCACCTTTGGAAAGAGCAATCTCTCTGAATTGGCCTGGCAGCTGCTTCTTCAGGAGAAAAATTGCTCAAAGAAGGAGAAAAGGTTACAACAACCATGGACGAAGCTGATCCTCTAATGGTGAAATTTGTTCATCTTTCACAGAGAAAAACAGTGACCATTCTGATTTCTGAAACACCTTCCCCCTCACAGGTCCTTTCAAGCTGTCCTGAGGGCTCACCTGGAAATGGTCACCACATCCAGGTGGTCACCTGAGGCATGAAGAGCAGTGGGGACCTGAGGTTGCTCCATGTTGGAGCTGGACACTGAGTCCTGCAGTGATGACCCAGAGAGGTGGGCAGGGAGCTCCAGTTTGTTGATTTTCTTGGGTAAAAATTGACAGAACGAGATGAAGTGCCTTAAGCTGCTCCAGAGGAGGTTTAGATTTGATGTTAGGAAAAAAATTCTTTTCTTCACAGGAAAGAGCTGTCAAGCATTGGAAAAGGCTGCCCAGGGAAGTGGTGGAGTCATTACCCCTGGAGGGATCTAAAAGCAGAGCAGATGTGGCACTTGGGGACATGGTTTAGTCGTGGGCTGAGCAGTGCTGGGTCAATGGTTGGGCTTGATGATCTTAAGGGTCTTTTCCAGCCTTAACGATTCTATGATTCTATGATTCCTCTGCCCTGCAGGACCTGCAGCAAATCCCATTAAAAGTGGTGATTAAACTCTCATTAAATCTCCCCACTGTGCTTTCCAGGTTTTGACACAGTCCAAACTGATTTCTTTCTTTCATCCTAAAGACAAACCCACAATTGTCCCACCAGGCTCAGTGACACTGGTATAACCTCCTGTTTTTTCTTGCAGCCACTGGCCATGGCTGGATGCTGCTATGTAGGCAGCAAAAATTCATCCTGACCTTATTTTCACAGTGCCGTTACCTTGTGTTTCATGGAGCTCCCCTTTGGGACTTCTCTGTTACCTACCATAGTAAGAGTGTCTTCACCCCCTGCCTATGAAAAGTGGGTCCAAAAAGAAGGTTTAGGAGACACAGCAGTCAATGAGCAAAGACATCCTGCACTGCAAACCTGGTTATTGTAAAAACTGAAGGAAGTTCCCAACCAAAACTTTTGGTCCCACTGCCCCAACTACACCGTGGGGAGAAGGGTAGCACAGAGAGCTCTCTGCACCTTCCCTGGTTGGGGTAAACAAAACTCCTCCTGGAAAAAATGATGAATTTTAATGCATTCATCTGTTTCTTAGATTCCTTGAAAACAGAAGCTGATACAATTTGCAGAGAAGAACAACTACAGCAGAGGTTTAACTGGAGTAATCAAGTTTACTTGGCTTGAGAGTAACCAGGCCTGCGCAGGAGCCCTGGGGCTACCCTCTTAGAGGGTTTCAAAGCTGCAATTTAATCCATGTGAAAGCTTGTAGGCACACAGTTTGGGGTCATTGGGATGGGGCTGTGTGGCACAGTTTGGGGTCATTGGGGCTGTGTGGCACAGTTTGGGGTCACTGGGATGGGGCTGTGTGTGGCACAGTTTGGGGTCACTGGGATGGGGCTGTGGCCCAGCCTCATCCCCAGTGGGTGCAGCTGTGAGCAGCAGGTGAGCAGCACTGCCAGCAATGAGCCATGGAGTGCCCAGGTGTGCTGAGCAACCCCCAAAGGGAGCAGAGGGCACACAGGGCAATGCAGGAACATCAGGGGTGTAAGAGATTGGGTGAAGAACAAGAAGGGCAGATGCTTGCAGCCTTCTGAAGTGGTCTGGTGTTACTCTGCATGGGTTGAAGCCTTCTGAAATTGTGTGGTGACACTCTGTGTGTCGTGGCTGTCTCAGCTGTGACAAAAGCTGTCTCATGGGGAGGGCCAGAGTGATGCTGGTGATGAAACTGGCACTGTGGAATAACTTTCCTTTGCCTGTAGGCTTGTTTCCCCTGAAGTGTGGGATAAAAGGGAGACTTCAGACAGATAAGGACAAAGTAGCTAAGTGCTTTGTTTTGGTTTTTGTGCTTTGCTTACTTGCTGCTTGAACTTGTGACTTGCCAAGTACTGAAAATGCTGAGATTTTCCTAGAATGTGGCCAATGTGAAGCAATTCTTGCTGTCCTGACTTTCCCTAACCCAGAGCCCTGCTGTGGGTAATGGGAAGAGGCAGGAGCAGCAAATAAAGGTTCATGGTTGTCTCTAAGCTGGTTTAGGGCTGAAGACAGCTTTGTGAGGGAGCAGCTGGCCTTTGCTGGCTTTGTCCTCGTCCCCAAGTGCTACAGACCCTCAGGGTACAAAGGAAGTGTCAGTCCCTTTCTCTGCCTCAGGATGCTGTGGTGCATCTCACAGGCTGCCGTGCAGGGTGGGTCCCTTCCAGTCCAGGTGATTGGAATGGCTCTGCTTTATGTCCTGGAAGGTGTCCTTGGCTGTGCTCAAACCTTTCCCTGCCCTAACCCCATCCAGCTCATCAGGCTGGGACTTTGCTCTATGAACATCTCTCTGCTGGATGTTTGAGAAAGCTGAAATGTCAGATTGACCTTTTGAAGTTTTCCTTTTCTCAAGGAAGGAGGTTTCTATACAATTCATGTCATGAATCAATCCAAAGAGCTGCATTTTTCTGCACCAGTTAAATAAAAGATCATTAAACCTAACAAATGTTTCCCAGCCTGGCTGCACTTTCACGGAGTGTTCAGCTATAAATATGACCTGTGCTTATAACAGCATAAACAATATGCTCCTCAAAAGCAGAACAGACTATATACCTCTTCTTTTTATTTTTGAGCTGCCCAAGAAATATATACACACATTCCTAATATGCTTACTTAAGCAGGAAGCAGACGAATAGTTTAAGATAATGTTTCAGCCTATTGTGAGTTATATGTGCCCCAAAAATTGTTTCCTTTATGTGGTAATTTTTCAAACACAGAGAGAAAAAGCTGAAAAATCTTGTCAATTCCTAGGCAAGATTTGCAGGAATTTCCACTGTGTTTCCCTCTCAAAGGGATATTTGAGACCACTGATAAGGGGAAAAGGAGATTAAATAGTCCTAATTCTTTTAATGTACTATGGAGACTAATTCCTCTTGCTCTCACCACCATGTCCAGGGGACTGGCTAGCTGCTGATTTCCCCTGCTTTGAGGAGATCTGAGGGGTGATATGAGTTTGAGGACCTGGAGAAGGGGGGGATCAGTTTAAAGAAGGAAGATGCTTAATTTGTATGCAAAGTTTATGCTGGATTTGATCACACCAGAAGCTTCTGCTGGGCTGTTTCCCCCTCCTCTGCTGGAATATCTTTTGGCTGACATCACTGGCAGAACGGGACATCAGAGTGGATTTAAAATGCTGCAGAGCTTGAGTGCTGGCAGCTGATGCAGCCTCATCTCTGGCAGGGTGGTCAGTGATCTGCAGACACAGCCCAGGGAGACCCAGGGAACCTTCCTGTGGCATGTGGAGATGGGCTGGTTGAAGTTTCTGTACCTTTGGAAACTACCCCAGACTGGAAAAATGATCTGTTCAATCAGCCTGCAAAGGAGAGGGTGACAGGAGCTGTCCCATACATGCTTGTCCCTGCCACAGGGATGAGTCTCCACTGCCACATCCTTCCCATGGTCTAGAGAAATCCTCCTGCCATGCCTCCTGAGTGCTCTTCTGTGTTCTGTGCTTCTCAGGGCTGGAGGAATTCCCCCATGGATTTCTGAGGGTCCAGCCCTGGGCACAAATCCTTGCCCTACCCCTGCCTGCAGCAAGGGCCAAGATGAAACTTCATGCCAAAACTACAACATGAAAACCAGCCAACAGGCAGCTCACTGGAGCCAAATTCTGCCCTTTGCCACGCTTGAGCACCCGTGCTGAATTTTATTTTTGTCTCCAGGTCAGTCAGGACAATTATTTTGCCTTTTGTGCACTGTGAGTGCTGCCCTGGGGGGTGGGGGAGCCCCCTGAGCTGGATGGGTGCTGGGAGCAGGGGGAAGAAAGACAAACTGTTTAACTTGTGAGATGCTTAGATGGGCTACAAATAGCTTGGCTGGTGTGTATTCTTCCCTCTCATCACCACTGCATGTCTGGCCTGGTGCCATGGGAACCCAGAGGGACAAATTGTCTGCGCCCATGGCAACGCTCCTCGGGTGTCATTTGCCCCCAGCCCCTGGTGCTGGGCTGTGTTGGTGGCTGGAGACCACAATGAAGGCAGAGAGGAGAAGCTTGGGACTCCTGATGTCAGGAGTAAATTAAAGCTGAGTGAAGAATGAGGATCTGATGGTGGTTTCCACAGCCTGGGATCCTGTCCTGAGTCAATGGGGACACTCAAAGCATGAGCAGAAGCTTTGTGGGGTGTCTTAAATCTGACAGACAGCTCTCTGATAGGCAGATAAAAGGCAAGGATATATAAGGATATAATTGTGATGGAGCTGGAGGCTAATTAAAATGGTGGTGGTTGGTCAAAAGTGAAAAGAAAAACGCAGCCTGAGAAAAGGCACATGTGAGCAAACAGACAGGAGGAACTCTGATCCTCCAGCTGAGAGGGAAAAGGGGGTGATGGCCATCTCTGCCCCCTTCCAGGACCCTGGGCTTGGGGGGGTCCTGGAGGCAGGACCATGCAACCTACAGCTCAGCCTTTGGGAGCAGGCTCTGCCTTGGGGTCTGCCCTCAGCAGCCTGTGGAGATGCCTGCTCACACCTGTCTCTGGTAAGCAGGGAAAGATGCTTTGGGAAAGTGCTGCAGTGCCCAGCGTGGTCCATGGGATGCAGATGCCATGGCTGAGGTCAGTGGGATCAGTGATGCTCCAAATGGCTGCAGAGCTTGCTTGCCCAGCTCTGTGGATGGAGTTTTTTAGGCTGCTGCTCCTACACCTTCCTTAGGACAGGCTGATCCCACAGTGTAGGGACATCTGAACCCAGCCTGAGGTGCTTCATGGAATGCCCCAGGCTTGTCCTCCCATCCAAACACCATCTAAAGCTGGAAAACAGCTTTCTCTGTGTCCCTGGCACTCCACCACTCTGGATGCAAAGTCAGGCAGCACCATTTCTCCAGCCTTTGATGTGGTGTAAACACAGCAGAGGGTGCAGTGACCCCAGCTCAGCTGGAGTGCCAGCAGGTTTGGCACATGCTCTGTACCCCAGACAGGAGGCTCTGCTGGGAGCTGGGAGGGATGTGGGATATGTCCTGCTCCCCATTTCCTTGGCACTGACCCTGCTGAGGAGCTGACACAGGGAGCAGCAACTGCACAGCCACTCTCATTAGGGCTGTTTGCTTTCACAGTGAACTGTGTGTCACACTGAAAACTGATACTGCAGAGGGAAAACAGTGTCCTCTCTTCCCCCACCCCCTCACCAAGGGACAGCTTATATTTACTTGTAAAGAGATAGGGGTGATTTGGTGAAATAATAAAGGAGTGGTTAAAGAAGCAAAAATTCCCAAGTAGGGAGAAAAAGTAGGGGTTTTACTCTTTTCATGACATTTTGTTTTCACTGAGCACAAATATAAGCCCAGCAGTAAGGGACTTGTCCCTGAAGGGGCTTGTGACAGAGAGAGGAGGTGGCACAGGCAGCACAGAGCTGAGCTGGCCATGCTGGTGTGGGGAACAGTACCCCCACTGAAATCCCACTGGAATTGCCAGGGAGTGGACAGAGAAACCTTGAGATGAGCATCTCTGATCCTTACAGAGACATTAGAGCTGGTAAGAAGTGTAGCAAGGAATGGGCCATCTCTGAAGGTTTCTGATGCTTCTTGTGATGCCTTCTGATGCTGCTCCTCTGACTGCTGCTAGGAAAGGGCAGGGGTTGTGACACTGGAAACCACTGGCAGCTCTGTTTGCCCTTCATTCTTCACTTGTAAATGCACTCCACAGAGCTTTGTTTGGAATCCTCCTATATTCCAGCCAAATTTTGTACAACAAAGGTACGAGAACAAATTGAGATAAAGTCAAACACAGGAGTGACCTGCAGCAAGCTGAAATGACTTTGCTGAGCTGCTCTTTCCCTAAAGGATTGGTGTGTCCAGCAGCCTGGCACAGTGAGACAGGGCAGTGTGTGTGTCTTTGTGCATCTGAGCCTTTTTTTGCACTCATGTTATTCCAGTTCTTGTCTTGTGCCAACATCCTTTGGGTCAAGTGTCTGAAGTCAGCAACAAAGCTCAATGGGAGCTCTAAGCCCTCTGTCCTTGTTTTGGTTTAGTCTAAATCACTCTAATTTTGGTTGAATTTCCCTCTCCTTGCCCTGCCCACCCTCCCCTCTGCTGCTTCTGTCTGCTGTGCTCAGAGGTGCCGCCAGTGCTATCTCGGGAAGGAGATGGAGTCAGTGCTCTGCTGAATTATCTCATGTTTGTTCAGTGGGAAGCACTGCACTGTTTCCAGCTGTATTGTTGTTCTTGGCTTGAAAGTTTCTTGCTGTTCTCTAATTTGAACCCCAGCCCTGGTTCCCTGATGGCTGGAGTGGTCTCCTGGCACAGCCCAGCGTGTGCCAGCCCCATGGGCACCTTGGTCCTGGCCAGAGGCTGCAGAGGGGTCTTTGGGCTTTGCTTGGAGTCAGGAGGACCCAGGGGTAGGGTCAGATGGATGGCAAGGGGCTGGTGGATGACATTTTGTCATGTGGCCTTGGCTCTCTAATGCACATCCTGCATGTGTGTGCTGTGATGTAAGGCAGGAGGAGGAGAAGCTGATCTGTGTGTAAGGACCGTGCAGTGCTGAGGGATTATTTCTCAGCAGTGCTAGAAATTTTCATTTTCTCTTGACTTTTCTTTTAATTTTCCCCAATTAAAAAAAATTTTCCCCCCATTTAAAAAAAATTTTCTTCTACACAGGTATAAATGCATAGAGAACACATTTGGGCTCCACAGCTCTCTAAACAAACCATAAATCCACACCTTGACATGGAATCAATAAATTAGTCATGTCAGATGGATTTTAAACATATTTTGAAACTTAATAAAGGCAAAAATTGTAGGGAAATGGTGCTGCCTTCAGTGGTGACACCTGCCAGCCTGTGGGATGGACATAACAGTGTCCAGCAGAGCTCTGCACATGGAGGGGCTCAGGGAAGGAAAACTGCTTGGTTTCTCCCATCCAGCACCTAAATATAATGCACTTGGCATGATCCTCCTCCTGGGCTTTACAGATACAGGAGTGAGAGCCCAAATGAGGAGAACATCAGGCTGGGGAGGTGATGGGGAATGCTTGCCTTGGGTTTGGTGAGGGACAACTCTGGAATAAGAAAGGATTGTGCCGTTGCAGCAGCTGGTTCAGCCTGGTATCCAGCCTGGAAGAGGATTGCAGGTTGATTCCAGCACCTGGTTGTTAAAATGACAGATTTTTCCATGGAAACCACTGCTCCTGACTGTCCCATTCACAGTTTATTTTACCCATTAATCAGTTCCAGGTGAATCCAGTAGGTCACCCAGTAAGTGAACCCAGTTTTTCCATAGTATCTGGCTGGAATGGATTTTCTGAAGACTGGTCAAGATGATTTGGTGTGAAAAAAACTGGATTTGACCCCAACTGAAAGCAAGTGGTATTATATGTTGATGGAGAAACCCAGCAAAAAATTGCAGGTATCTACAGTCACAGACAGATTTGTTAAATCTTCTCAACTTGGATAAACACACCAAACTATTGGGATTTCAGAGGTTCTTGAGTTAATGTTGGATGCAAAGCAACGCTCTGGAAAATAAATTTAGCTTTGACTGTGGAGTAGAGTAATCATGGGGTGCAGGTTGGGCATGAGTGTTAACATTTTAAAAAGTATTTCATTTTTTAGGAGCTCTTTTTTTCTGTTCTGGCTGCAAGACAGCCCTGGAGTGAACCTGCACCCACTGATACCTGTTTATCCTGGGTGATCTGTGTGTCAGAACCAACCCTGGCTTTCCTGCAGGTTCCCAAAGTTCACTCTGGATTTTTGCCAGAAAGATCTTTTGATTTCATTGGGGTTTCTAGTCAAGGCAGTGATGAATCTAGGCATGTAGAACTAATCATTATGCACTGGGGTGTCACCCCTGATTAAAACTGATGACACTACAATGAAGGTATATCTGGTTTTATATGAAATAAAAAGGTATTTTAAACCTTAGTGTTAAATGGCATGGGGGTGGGGGTGAAATTTATCTAGTATTTTATATAAATCACCATTTGGGGGTGAAATTTATACAGTGTTTTATATAAATCACCATTTGGCTTTCTCAGGCCTCTGCAGCCAGTGCTTGTGAGCAGCCCCTGCTCCCACAGCCACGCTGATGTCACTGGTGTGGCATACACAAGGACACAAGCAAAAGCCAATTCATGCTGAATTCCACCCCAGGACACAGCCAGAGCAGTGCCTGCCAACCAGAGGATGAGGTCATTGCAGGAATTCTTTACATTCTGCCTTCTGCACGGGGTGCCCGAGCAACCAGAGTAAAACTATAACAATAACCAGCACATGGGAAGCTCTAAATGCTGCTGGGGTGGTTTTTTACTCCCCCTGCTCTGCTCCCCAGAAGAAAATGGAGAGAATAAACTGTGAAATTAGGTCCTGTCTTGATGGAGACTATACAAACCCTGCAGAAAGCTCTGTTGCTCATTAGGAGGGCGTGCACAGGGGGCTGCAGGGGCTCTGGCCCCAGCCCATCCACACTCCCAGTGGTATCCACACTGCAGGCTGTGTGATGGAGGGCCTTGTGAACTGCTTTGAAGCTCTGCCACGTGTGCTGTGGCTTATTAACCATAAATAAAAGTAATTCTGTGAGTTCTGAAAGTCCTAGAGCTCAGTTTACCGTTGATTGGTGTCTAGTGGCTCGTTCAAGTTTTATTAATTGTATTAAAGCTGCAGCATGAGCTCTGTTGTTCTTAGAAGTCAGAAAATCCAGACCAATAAGAAATGCTGCTGGAGTAGGTTCCTCAGGGTATGACAATCCTGACCAGAGGTTTTCCCTCCCCAAGATGGGGGGCCTAACCCCTTCCCCTGCTCCAAGAGGTTTTTCCTGGTGTGCAAAGGATTGATTTTTATGCTACTGCCTTTCTTTCACTGGGGATATCAATCGAGCTCTCTTTCCTTCTACCCACTAACTTTCTTTTGCCAAAAGTGGAGTTAATATCCCAGACCTGCATGCCTTGCTGGATGTGGATGATAGGCCCAAACACTGGATAGGACAGTGAGTGTGCAGTGTGACTCCATAAATCATTTGGAAAGTGGGATAAAGGACCACAGTAATGAGTTTGAATCCTTGTGATTAATGAACAGAACCAAAGAGCCTTCATGTTGCTCATTATTCTGTGGGTGAAGGCTGTCTGTATTTGACAATTTTATTATTTGCTGCTGTTATTCTTTTATTTCTAGTGCAGGAGGCTTTGTAGCTCTTTCCATAGAGTTTGGAACCAAAAGAGACTTTAAATCATCCAGCCTGTGACCTCCTGTATAGCACAGGCCAGAGCATTTCAACCCTTATTGAACCCAATAACTTGCATTTGACAAAAGAACATCTTCCAAAAACCCATCCAGCCTTGATTTAAAGGCAAGACATGGTAGCAGCTTTGGGATTGCCTAGAAAAACATGGCTTCTGCAGCTGCCTTGGTGTTTAATGTTATCCTCAGGAGAGGAGGGGAGTGGGGGGAATAACAACCCTTGCTTGTTTTGATGCCTTGGCAGCTCTAGTTTATGACCTCGTGCTGCTGGTATTATTCTCCAGCTTTTAGCAGTGTTTCCCTGACCAGCCTTTGCTCTGGGTGTTTGTTATTCTGGGCACTGACACGTTTTGGGAGATGCCAGGAAGGTAAGAGGGTGGTGGGTCTGGATAGGTTCAGTGAAGGTCTGACTTTTCTTTTAGTCCAGAACGGGCACTGTAAGAGCTGTGGGAACACCTTCTCACTGGGACACCCAAACCTACAGAAAATCCATAGTTTCTCTTGTTCTCCAGGAAAAATTAAAGCATTGTCCTGCTCCCTGTCCTTGCAGGACTTTTATCTGCTTGGATCTGAGCTGAGGCCATGACTTCTTTTAGGGAGGTTCCTCCAACAGCTGCCAGATAAAATTTACTTCAGTTCCTCCAATCAGGCTGGTTCTGAACCACTGACAGCAGGGTAGTAACCGCATATTCCTATTCTTCCACCCAGCCAAATCCTGAGCTGGGCTTTCTTCCTTCCTTGTCCAAATGTTTGAGTAAGTGAAGCCAAGTTTTCTTTTTTTTTTCCTTTTTTTTTTCTTTTTTTTAAATGAAATAATATTGCCTTGATTCATGTAGATGTTAAATAAACATGTAAAATAAACGGGCTGAAGCGGGACTGGATGTAAAGCTGAATTCCCATGGTCCTTGGCTTCAAGGATCTGCTCTCCTGACCTTTATGTCAGGCCAGGATGCCTTTGGTGCTCTGTGTATTTCAAATGGTCAGGCTGCTCTCTCTCTCTCCTTCTTCCATAATTTTACTGGGAAGGGGTTCAGGAAAAGCAAGACCAAAAAAGAATTCCAGTGACTGGATAGGTCCTGAAGCCAGATGGTCCCATGTCATTCATGTTTTTGGACCTTTGCTTTCCAACACTGTGGAGGTAGAAATGCCTTTTTCAACATTCCTCTTCTGCCACCCCTGCAGCCATTGTCCCTGTTGTTTGTCCCTTTTGGAATAAGTCCTTTGTTGTTTGTCACAGCTCTCTTCTGACCCAGCACTTCCATGCTTCCTCTTGCTCTCTTCTCTCTTAAAACCAGGGAACCCAGGGAACAGTAATTTTTGGGAAGAACAGCTGATAAATAGAGAGAAGCTTGGAAAAACCTCTCTCACCTCTACCCCAGACCTGCCATGGTGACCCTGGGCCAGTTCTTCCATCTTGGTTTGGCTCTTTCATTTTTGTCCACAGATCTGTGGTCATGGTGTCTGTGACTCCTTCTCCCTGTGCTGGACTTTGCTTTCCAAGTGGGATATCTCATATTCAAACATGTAATTTTCTTTTCTTTTCTTTTCACATTTTTCAGCTCCACTCCCTTCTTCTTTCTGAACTCATAAACAAATGCTGCAAAGATTAAAGAGCCTGAGCTGACAGTGGAATAAGGAGCTGCATCACTTTTCCATGCAGGCTTGTTGCTCACTCCTCCTTCCTGTACCTCTGCCTGCCCTCAGTCAGGGTTCCCTGGAGTGCTCTGCTCTCTCTCCTCTTTGGAGAAACATTTGTGTCTCCATGTGCTTCCCAAAGCCCCAGGCTGTGAGGGTGCTTTAAAATAAATCATCCTATCACCCAATTCCTGTAGTGTTTAATTACCCCCTACTTGATGGAGATGTCTGGAAACATAAACAGAAGGGATTCCAGCAGCTCTCCCGGTGTCTGGATGTTGGAACCACATTGTGCTTCACTCTCAGAGCTTTGCCACCCCTCCAACATCTGCTTGTCTCACTTCCAGCACAGGGTTGCTCTCTGCAGGCTCAGTTCTGCTGGAGCCTGGGTCTGTTAAGGATCCCTGGCCCAGGAAGGTGGCAAAGCACAAGGGGACTGTGTGATCCCTGCGCTGCTGGAGAGGGATGGGATTAGAAAGCACCCCCAGGGGTAAGGGAGTTTCAAACTCTTGGATATTTAGCTCTTCACACACTTAAATTTATTAATATATTCTGTCCCTGATTAATGGGTTACACGATACCTGAGTCTTTTCACCCTCACCTGTGCCGTGCAAGTATTGTGCTCTCCTGCAGCTGACTGTGCTTCAGGGGATGGGCAGGAACAGGCATGCTTCATTTCATGACCTCACACAAACCAATTACCCCATTTACAAGCAGCATTATGCTGTGCTGAGTCAAAAGCCAGTTTTACAGCATTTTAACACCAGGAGTTAATGTTTCTTTTCTTTCCCTTTTAAGAAAGGAGCTGTCATTCATCCTTTCCCTTCTTTAAACCTGATAGATAAATCTGTTTTGACTTTTCTGGTGTGCCTTGGTGAACTCCCCTGCAGGTTTAGGCTGGTATATAATGAGAGAATTGGTGTTGCCTTTCTTTCCCATAAGTTTAGTAACAATGTGTGTGGGGTTTTTTTTCTTTCTCCATCTTTTTTTTCCCAATTTCAATAAAAGTCGTGGGCGTGCAATGGTTATTGCATCTCTAATACTTGTTCTGATCCAGGAGCACTGAACTCTGAAGCACATTTCCAAGCCCCAAATAGTATATTTGATTCTGTTTTCATGAGATATTTGAGAGTTCAGAGGATTATCCAGAGTTTATCCAAACTCATTAGAAACTCTTGGTCCAGACTGAGATCTGGAAACTTCACAAAATTAGAAGCAAACTCGTCTGAGGTTTCCACTGCTCCTTGGTTTTGCCAGAATGGAGCACGAAGAGATCAGCTTCTCTTGTAGCACTGGGGCTTTGAGTACCTGCCAAAGCCAACAGAGTGCAGAGATGTGCAAAATGCTGAAATAAAAAGGATGCCAGCTTGATGTTTTCTAACCTCACTAGAGGGTTGGCTTGAGTCTGGCTGGTTCATCTTTGGGCTGGTTGCTTCCTCTGCTGGATCCAGAGCCTAACCCTGACCATTGTGTATCTGCTGGCTGTGTTGAGGATGATCTCCTCCTGTGAGGCAGGAACAGGAGACAACTTTGTCCAACTCATAATGTCAGACCCAAACTTGGAGTTTGTTTTGTTTGGGTGTTTCTGCTTCCACCCTTCCCTCAGAAGAAGGGAGGTGAGGCTGGCTGCTCTTGCAGCACACAGGCAGGGGCTGTGTTGTCTCTCTGGGGTACTTCAGCCCACCAGATCACCTTTGGGGCAGCACTGAACCCTCACACCAGCCTCAGCCAAATGGGAGGACTCCCAGAGCAGCCTCAGGAAGCCCCAGCTGCCTCTGCAGCCTGAGGAATGTGTGCTGAGGAGCAATGGATGAGATTATTGTCCTTTGGCCAGGGGCTGTTGTTGCAGCGTTCCTGCTCGCTCCATTCACCACGCTCTCGGCACGATGGCAGCGGAGGTCGGAGCAGGAAGGAAAAGCAGCAGTGAATCTCCTGGGATGTGTGGCAGGCCAAGGAAAACTTTGCTTTTTTTCCATGTGCAATATTAAAGATGGATCATTAACCCATTAGCCCTTAGCTGGCAGCTGTGGAGCTCTCCCTTCCCTCCTCCTCCAGATGAGAAGCTCATGTGGAATGAGCAGGCGTGGCTGAGAGGGTTCCTCTGCTGGAGGTGGGAACTGGGCTGTCCTCCTGCCCAGCTGGGAAGTTATTTTTGACTCTGTCCTGCAGTTTGATTTTTTTTTTCCATTTGATGGTGGGTGGGTTTGGGTTTATGTAGCTATTCTTGTTTTATTGCATTTTGGGTGATGGCAAATTGTTCCCAGTTGGGAACAAACCAAGGATTTTTCTAAGCAAACAGGAGAAGGACCATCAACTTGGACCTGCCACCTTCCACAGTGCTCTCTGTTTTCCTCTTGCTCTCCATCTGAGAGAAGATGAATCTGAAGATTCCAGAAGTCTTTTCCCCCCTACACAAGCTGTGTCTGAGGGAAGTTCAAAAAGGAGAATTGATGTGCATAAAAACTTGAAGCTGCTCCAGATGCAAGGCCCAGTGTCCACATAGTGGAGAAGACAACCACACTCCACAGTGTGGAATGGCATGGTTGTAAGGGGGTTCTACCAAAAGGAAGGCAAAGCACCTATTAAAGCCAGTGGAAAGTTTCATGGGGTATGGGATTGCTGAGTTTGGCCCCACAAATATTTGTACTGCTGGTTTTGTGGTTTAATCCATGAGTCCTCTTTAAAAATTAGAACTTTCTTAAACAAGAGCTCCCTCTGTCCCTGCTCTGTTTGGTCTCTTCAGCTCCAGGGAATAACTCTTGGCTTGCCTGAGCCTTCCTCCCCACTGTGGCATGGCACAACTCCCCTGTCAGCAGCACACTGTTCTCATTGACTTTTATTATTCCATGGGCTAAATGACTGTGTGCTTTGATCTCCTGTTGGACTTGCTGCTTGGGAAGGGGGAGGAAAGGTGGATTTTTAATTTTTTTTTTTTTCACTCACGCAGAAAGGTCAGGCTACTGAAAGGGATATAATGCCAGAGAGAGACTGTGGTTTTGGCAGTCTTTTGGTAGAGAAAATGCTATAGATATGTAAGTCTCAGGGAGGGATTAAGTACTAGATTTTATTTGACCCCATGTCACAGTACCACGCATGGCATGGATGTGGATGCCATGACACTGACATCGGTGCTGTCACTGCTGAGCAGAAGAGACAAACAAGATTTGGAAAGAGTCAAGGCTGTTTGTGGGTGGTAGGAGATGGACACCATTGTCACAGAATCCCAGAAGGGTTTGGGTTGGAAGGAATCTTAAAGATCATCTTGTTCTACCCTCTACCATGGGCAGGGACACCTTCCACTGTCCCAGGTTGCTCCAAGCTCCATCCAGCCTGGCCTTGGACACTTCCAGGGATCCAGGGGCAGAAACAGCTTCTCTGGGCACCTTGTGCCAGGGCTTCCCCACCCTCCTGGTATCTAACCTAAACCTACCCTCTGTCAGTGAAGCCATTCCCCTTGTCCTGTCCTCCAGGCCCCTGTAGAGTCTCTCTCCATCTTTCCTGTAGGTTCCCTTCAGGTATTGGAAGGTTGCAATTTGGTCACCCCAAAGCCTTCCCTTCTCCAGGCTGAACAATCCCAGCTCTCCCAGCCTTTTCTCCCAGCAGAGCTGCTCCCTCCCTCTGCTCATCCTGGTGCCTCTCTGGGCTCTCTCCAGCAGCTCCAGGTCCTGTCTGTGCTGGGCCCCAGGGCTGGGGCAGCTCTGCAGGTGTGGTCTGACCTGAGTGGGACACAGGGGCAGAATTCACCCTGCCCTTAGACTGAAACTTGTCCTCTGGGATGTGCTGAGTTACTTGTGGGGATATTCTGGCAGAAAGTCTGACTTTGCTCTGGCAGGCCCTTTTGAGCTCTGTCTCTCTGTCTTGTTTTTCTCCCACCCCTACACCTGTATGTAGTGGCTGCTCACAGCTTTTGCTTCCTGATGTTCTCAAGAGGGAGGTGCCACCCCTTCCCTCTGCCATGCCTGGTGGCACTGGTGGTGGCATAGATGCCATGGCTGTTGTGCCAGTGCAAGAATGTAGTTGGGAAAGGTTTCACTGAGGTGACAAATGTCAGAATGAGAGGACACAGTCTCAAGCTGCATCAGGGGAAATTTAGGTTGGATATGAGGAAAAAGTTTTTTACAGAAAGAGTGATAAAGTTCTGGAATGGCTGCCCGGGGAGGTGGTGGAGTCACCATCCCTGGGTGTGTTTAACAAAGCCTGGATGTGGCACTGGGTGCCAGGGTTTACTTGAGGTGTTGGGGCTGGGTTGGACTCCATGATCTTGAAGATCTCTTCCAACCCAGTGATTCTGTGACCCTTGTCAAAAGCAGTGCTGGGGATGGATGCTGCTGTCTCCAGCACAGGGACCATCTCTAAGCCTGGGAGCCATTCCCTTGGCCAGCTGAGATAGTTTTTCACTGGAGGGAGTGGCCAGGGGAGAACTGGTGCAGGAGGAGGGTTGGGAAAAGCACCTCACTTTCACACTTGCCTGAGGTTCAAGGTGTAACATCCATATTGCCCTTGGGTGCTAACTTCAGTGAGAAAAACAGAGCTGCTGAGGTTGTGTAAAGCTGACTTTAAAGCTGACTGGTTGCTGAAAGTGCTTTTGGGGGGAGTTGTCTGAGCATGTGAAAGGAGGTGGTGTGTGCATGAATAATGAGCCCTGCTCCTGGGACTGGTAAAATTCACACGTGGTACACATTGCCAAGGGCTCTGCCAGGAGAGCTCCCCAAAAGCAGCCCTTGCACTGCTGCTGCACTTCCAAAGCACTCCTGATGGTGGGCAGTGCTGCTCAGGAGGTTGGAAACGTGGCTTTGGGCTTGGCCAAGAGCTATAACATGCCTTGGAGAAAGGAGAGGAAGGAGAGACCCCCAAAGGATGTGTTTCTAACACCACAGCAACTTCCTCTGACCCCTGCCTGCTCATCAGCAGGCTGGGATGGTTTCAGCCAGTGAAAACCACTCCAGTGCTGCACGTGATGTTAATGACCCCTCCAGAGGCTCAGCACCACTCAACACCCTTTTAATCTCCTGGCATCAGCACAGGAACAGAAAAGCTTGAAGAAAGCTTGTAAATTATCACATTGTAGAGCAGCTCCTCAAGAGCTGAGGTCCCAAAACCAGCTAAGCCTTCCCAGGCTGCTCCAAAGGAGACATTTTTAAGCCTCAAGTAAACTAAAGGGTCAGTGTGGTGAGGTGTCCCTCAGTGAACCTGTGGTGTCCTGATGCTGCTCTTTTGGAAGAGTGCACAAGCTGTTCTTATTTCAGAGGTCCCACCACCCTCACCAGTCATGCCAAGCTTAGCCTGACAGAGAAGTGTCAGTAACAGAAAAGGAGGTGGCAGCTCTTACCTGATGTGGATTCCCTTATTTTAGGTCAAATTCAGAGACTATGACCAAACCCCATGACAGAACTCCATGAAGTGTTTTGAAAACAAACTAGTTCAAGAGTAGAAGCTAAAACAATCTCTGGACAGAGCAGGTGCTGTTTGCAGATCTGATCCCTGGAAGAACTAAATTTTCTTTAGAAAACCTGGATTTGTGCACCACGCAGATGCATTGTCCTGTTCGTTCTGCAGCCCTCCAGGCAGAACCTGGGGCCATATTCTCCAGAGTTGTCTCCATGCAAAGTTCCACCTCACCAGCAAGGAGAGATCCTGCATGTAGAGACATGAGTTGCTGAATGAGATCACTCCTGAGTAAGGCCAATTAGAGAACTGACTGAGGTTGCTCTTTTCATCAATCTCCAGGGGAATGGACAAGTACTGGAGATGGAAGAGGGGTTCTTGCACCTGGAGAACCAAGAAGGCAATGAATTCCCACCGTGTGGAAAAACCCCTTTGCAGAGAATCCCTTAGACTCGTGACATCTCAACCACCAGCTGACATCTTGGGTTTCTTTTCTCATAGTTTGTTGTCTTTGTGCAGTTACTCAGCAGATTTTACTTCTTCAGACTCCCCTGAGCAGTTTTCTACATGTTCAAGCACCTTTTTAATGTGAGAGAACTGATCACAGCCTCAAGCATGGGATTTACCCTGCCATGGTACCTTCCCACGCTCGAGCCCTTGAAGAGGATTTAGTGGAAAACTTTTCACTCTTGACTTTTTATGCTCTTATTCTCTTCTTGTGTTAGTATCTGGTTGCTGTTCTTAGTGCTGCACTGCTGAAGTGTCTGACAAAGGAAATGACACTGATGTTCATGTTAACTCTCTGACAGTGTAAAAATAGATGGGTTGAAATTATGCCCCCGAGAGCAGCTCCTGGCCCAGTTTAGTGCACCCTTATTCTGGGGAGAAAAAACAGGTAATAATTACAAAGAGAAAGAAAATGTTGTTTTCCTGGATGTTGGAAGGTTTTGACCTTTGGGAAGAATGCTCTATTTATATCAGCAGGACTGTGTATTTTTAAAAGCCTTGAGACACACGTGTGCTAAGGAGTCAGAGATGTTCTTTGGCTCCAACTTGTTTTTTGACCTCTGCTAGATTAGTGAAGATATAATTTGCAACGTGACCCCAAGAATCAAAAGTCTCTTTTTATTAAAAACTTCAGAAATAACCTCACTAGGGAGTTAGAACTGATGAATGCATAGATAAGAAATCCTCTACTGAAGCTCCTTTTGAGAATTAATACACAGAACAGATGAGGATGTGGATGTATTTGGGACAAAACTCATTCATTAGGCTGTACAGCTAGAGAACTAAAAATAAATGAGTTATAACTCATTTCTAAAAGTTAGCCCTGTATCTGTCTAAGTTAAAACTATTGAGCAAAGCATTTCAGCACATGTTTAAGTGAAAACCTGAGCATTTTCACAGTTTTGTGCAATTTAGATCCAAAAGTGCCTGTTCCAGTCACCTAATTATATTTGTTCCCAACACTGGCCAAAGAAATTTACCTCCTGTTTTTTGGCATCTCCCACTGAAGCTTCAGCACATATATTGGAGGGACCCAGCCTCCCTCCCTGTGGAGATGGTGGTGCTGATCACTTTCCTCTTTTGGGCAGTTGGGGTCCTACCACCTAAAAAAATCATTACTAAAAATAATTGTTTTGGGGTTTTTTTTCTCTTGCCTCCCACACTTGTTGCTCTGTGCTGGGAAATGGTTTGGTGGCAAAGGGGAGTTGCTGATTCATTGCTTTTACTCCTGCAGCTGCACCTGACTTAATTAAGGTTCTAGTGCAGACAACTAAGTGCACAAACCTCACGGTGGAGGAGGGACAATATTTTCCTTGCTCCCACGGTTACCACGGGTCTGTTACCACTGGTGGGTTCAGCTGGTCCCTCCTGAGCACGTGGCACTGTGGTTTGCTGCAAGAAACCTTCAAGAGCCAAAGCAAAAGGGCAGAGTGATGCTTGCAAGAATCCAGAGAGCATCTGCAAAACCTGACAGGTCTGTGACCATTTACTGGAATGGTGAAAATAGTGAGTCACTGTGGTAAGTCAGCAAATGCTTATTTTAGAGTCAAGTGCTGCTCCTTTGGAGCTTCTGAAGTTTTACAGGAGCCAGGACTGAGACTTGCTGTACAGAGCTGTACAATGCTGTGCATGCCACATCTGTGGAAGTGTTCCAGCCAGGTTGGACGGGGCTTGGAGCAACCCAGTCTAGTGGAAGGTGTCCCTGCCCATGGCTGGGGGATGGAACTGAATGATCTTTAATGTTCCTTCCATCTCAAACCCTTCTATGAAAGCAATGAAATGCAGCATTTGGAGCTCACCTGAGTAATTTATGAAACTGTGGCCACCTTGTCTTCACTTGAACAGGGAAATGTAAAAAAAATTTGAATGGGTCATACTTTTACTTTTCTATTAAGCAATGCTGTCAAATAAAAAATTTCTTAGTGCCAGCCACTTTGAACTGGAAACAGTCTTCACTGGACCTCCAGGCCCTTTAAATAAAGGTGTGGGGTGACCAAGACCCCATCCTAAATGAATATTTTACACTGTTAGAGGCAGCACAGCTACCTGGTGGTGATGGCTCCTGCTGAGCCTTTTTGCATGTCTGCCATGCAGCTGTTTGCCTTAAAAAAAAAAAAAAAAAAAAAAAAATCCTGGTGCTGGAATGATGCTATTCAAGATGAGAACTTGGCAGCTGGGCCTGCCACCCACTTGGAGTGCTGGATGTGCTGCACTCGGAGCCCTCGGAAGCTGTGAAGGGCTGGACTGAAGTGTTTGACTGGTGCTGGTGCTCCCCTGAAGATGAGAGTGAGAGTTTCACCGAAACTGAAAGGGGAGAGAGAGCAGAGGAGCCACAGCAGCTTTTCCTGGCGGGATTGCTTTTAGACTAAACTACCAGAGGCACTGTGGGGCAGTAATCCTGGCAGGGGAACCTGAGCTTTACAAAGCCAGGGCACAGCACAGAGCTGTTGGCAACCCTGTAATCTCTGCTTATTATCTCCCTAATATGCATCATCTGATTCACTGCCAGCTCTTACTTCCGCCCCTCTGTCTCGCTGTGCCCCCCCTTCCTGCTTGTGCAGAGATAAAATGTGTTGTTCTAACTGTGAGCTAACCCCTGAGACTGCTCCTGAAACCTTGGCAGTAAATCACCCTTCATCTCTGCAGATTGCCTTGGACATCCTTGGAGTTTAAAATGTAAAATAAATAAATTATATTTATCTTGTATGTATATATACATGTACATAAAATGTATAATAATAATATAAATGTCACATTGCAAATCCAAACAAAAGTATTGGATGTTTTATGTTGACCATATGGCTTAGTAACACCACGTCAGGGTTTCCTGTGTGTGCTTTTTACTATTTCCTCCCCACACTTTCTGTAAGCTCTCCAAGACCTCTGGAAGCTCACATAAATGGAGATTTATCTCCTGGGACAATGGAAGTTGGTCCCAATTTTTGTTTCTGTTGTGGGTCATAGTGGCAAAAATACTGAGTGGGTTTTTTGGGTGTTTTTTAAAAATTTATCTGTTTTTCTGCAGCCAGGTCTACAAGGATGGGGGTGTGTGCACAGACCTTCCCTACTTCTGTAATCCTGGGGAAGTGCTTGAAGTTGTGACTTTGGGATCCAGGATGGAGGTACCCAAAAGCAGCAGTGCTCATGAAATGCTGCAGGAACCCTGCCTGGTCCCTGGGTTATTGCTGAGTGTGAAACTGCTGTCATCCTTCTGAACCAGAGAGGGGAAAGCAATGCTGTGGTTGTGGACAAAGCTGAAATGCTGTGACCAGAGGAGAAATTCTGTAACTCACACCTTGGTGAGGGGAACAGCTTCACCTCCCTGGGTGGCTCCTGCAGCATGCAGCACCACCCCAGAAAGAGCCCAAACCACGAGAGAACCAAGGGCACGACGAGGTGTCCCTACCCTGCCCTTCACTCCACAGTGTCTGCTGTGAGCCCCTAGAAACCACAGAAAGCTGCAGAAACAGAAAATACAGAAGTATTGCTAAAAGCTGCACCCCTGGTCCTGGTAGGTGGTGGCTGCTCTGCATTTCTAGGTGGGGCAGAGCAGCTCTAAGTGGTCCCTTTTGGCTTTGGTTTCCAGCTCTGAGAACACCTCACAGCATGCACTGCAGGGCCTGTCTCTACTCGATAACGGGGCCCTGTGAAAGAGTCATAAATAAAACCTGAAATCTGGCAGGTTTAATAATAAATCCCAAATTTGTGCCAGGTCTGTGAACTTTTCAGTGTTACTGAGGTGCTCTGAGAGTGAACCTGAGAAGTCTGGTGGTTGCAAGAGGAAAACAGGCAGAACTTGTCAGTTTTGACCCCAAATCAAGGAAAATGTTGTGGTTTTGGCTAAGTGGGGCTTTGTGGTTTTTGTTAACCTGAGGCTCAAAGCAAATGTGTGTTTGGGAGAGGGAGAGGGGGGAAAAAGAACATGAATTGAAATGGGAATGCTTTTTTGTCATGTTTCTCACTGCTCTCACTTGGAAGAGGGTAATGCAAGGAAGTGGTGGTTTATCTCTGCATCAGGAGTGTAAATAATGCCATGGAAAGCCTATTTTGTTACTGTGAATTTCACGTACGGATTCCAAATCCCACACAGCCCAACAGCTGATCCTTTCTGATCACTCTGCTTCCCTCCCCCAGAGCCCCTTTGCACCACAGCTCTGCTAAAGAGAAACAACTGATTCCATGGTGTGAGCTCAGAGAGGGGCTAGAGAGGAGCAGGAGGGCACCTTGATAGTTCTGGACTGATTTTGGGAGAAAGGCCATGCTTCCTGCTTGGGCAACACAAGAGCTTTTGGGTGCAAAGCTCCCAAATGCTGCCTCCATGCTTTTCCCCTGCCTTTAATAGCACTGTTGAACAAGCAGACCCCCAGAAACCACAGAAAGAAACCCACAGAAACCACCCCCAGACTCATCCTGTGGGCCTAGCAGAAGCCCCACAGGTTTAAAGTTGAGGGAAAAATTGTTCCTGTGCTGTCTGTTTTTTGATCTCTCAAAGCACAGCACCCAAGACATAAAGTGGGATGTGGATTTTGCTGCCATGTCCATGGCAAGAAAGGGCTTTAAGATAAAAAGCTTCTCCTTTGGAATTCCCAGTTCTAACCTACAGGCTCCAGCTGGGAAATCACATGGACAGTGTATGACTTGTGTCTTGCTGCAATGCTGCCTTAGAGACAGATTCAGTGTCTGATACTGCTGAAGTCTTACTAGGAGTCAATATTTTTTTGAAGATGTGGGTTCCTGAGTGAGATTTCCATTCAGGCAGGTGCTTAGTGGTAGTTTCAAAACGCCAACATGGTTTGTTCAACCCCCTACTTGGAGGAAACCTCAGCAAGTTCTAAGTTGCTTCTAACGAAAATCTCACCAGGCATCTCTGTCTGTATCTATTAGATCTTGCATGACTTTAAGAGTTACTAACTTTATTGTTTATTAGCTTTTTTTTATTGCTCTTGCTCACAGGACATGACTGCTTGTGTAGGTGAATGCAAAACACAGACGTGAGCAAAATGTGCAGGGAAGTCCTTGGAACATGGGTCAGGGCAGAGGTGGCTGAAGGCTGAGGAGGAAACTTCCTGCTCCAGGGACAATGGTGTGATTGATGCACCCAAAGAGCTGATTTAATCCAGTTGAATTATTTCATCATGAGGCATAGGGCTGCGATAAAGAGGCTTCCTCCTCTCTGGATTGATGCAGGGAGGCAGCAGATAACAGGATTAATGATCTGAGCCTGTGGCTCAGGTTTCATTCCCAGTCTCAGTATGAATCAGATGTGACCCTGCTGCCTTGGTTGCAGTTATTCCAGAAGGGCAGGGGTTTAGTGAAATGTGGAATTGAGCCTCCTCATCTCAAGGAGACTGGCTTTCTGGGCATGATTAATTTTTCCAAGTCAAACAGATCTTTTGGGCCAGTGAACAAGTCTTTGTTCCACACTGGCAGGGACGTGTTAGGAGGAGGAGACTTCTCTGTTCCCAGCTAAAGCCCTTGGGTCCTGCTGCTCTCAAATTAGGATGTTGTAGGTGATGAGAGGTTCATTTTGCCTGTGAGTTATATCCAATCTGCTGATGTTGGGCTGGGAGTTTATATTAGGGTTGGAGCTGCACAATCTGGGCTGCATCCTTCATATTTGGGGGTTTGTTTTTTGCTCTGCTCATTTTTTTTTCTTTCAAACTTGCAGGTAACACATGAAGCAGAGGCGAGAAAGAGGGGGAAAAAAATCTTCTTTTTCAGCCTAATTAGTTTTCTGACCCAGTGGGCTGTAGGGCTGCATGAAGAGAGGTGTGGAGCAGGGACATGGGGTGATGCAGGAACTGCTCCTTTTTGGCAGTGGATGTGTCAGTGCAGAACTGCAATGTCTGCAGGGAAGTCCTGCTGCACACAGATGCTCCAGAGGGCTCCTGCAAACACACCTGGGTTCCCTTTGCCCTCATCTCTCAGAGGTTTCTCCATCAGGGGGGACCCAAGGGGTGCAAATGAGCTGCATGGAAGGGAGCCATGGCTGGCAGGCTCAAGCCCTGAGGTATTTATGTGAATGTAAGCACTGAACACCTCTGACATGCTGGGCTGTTTGCATCCATGGCTCTGGCCTTGGCCTCCCTTCACGAGCATCAGAAAGTGGTGGAAAATATTTACACTAACAGATTGTGAGCAGCTGTTTTAATGAAGCATTTATGTACTAGGCAAACTTGAAATTGCCCCAAAATGGGACACATGTGTTCAATAAATACACTATTATGAAGAAGTGGGGAGTAAGAAATTCTGGATCCACAAGGCTAATCCTCCTACACTTATTTATTTTGATAAAGAGTTTATATGCTGGAAAGAAATGGTGTAGAAAGTGAGTGTGGGGCTTTCCAGAATGCAACCATGCTTCAAAACTGCAGCAGAGGAGGGTTAACCTCTCCAGATCCAGCACATTGCCTCTAGATTCTGCACATCAGCCTATTTAAAAGGGATTCCACCCCACCTGAGCAAGAAAACACGTTTGGTGCAGCCTCTTTCCGTAGGAAGATGTAATTTAGAAGATGGATTTGGTCTTGCTTTGGATCCAAACCCAAGCTTTGAAATACATTCAGTTCTCTGCTTTCCTAGCAGATGATAAAAGGAGCCTGACTCCTGAAGTCTGGTCATGTATCAAATCCCAAAGAGCATTTCTTAGGAAAAATGGTTGATTGTTTGATGCTGGTGCAAGTCTGCTAGAAAACAAACTGAGAAAGGTTTTGGGGCTAATATCCTCTTTATTTGCACATCAGCTCTGTAGCAGGTAGGAATACAAAATGCCACTTTGGAAAGATTTCCTTTTACCACTATCTTCTCCACATCCCAGGAGTCTTTAGCTCATAAAAATGCTGGGGGGAGCACATGTGTGTGCAGAAGTGACATGTGCTCACTCTGCCAATTAAAACTGGAGGTCCTGCCTAGAAAGTTGTTGAGAGTGAAACTTTCTTATTCAAATAGCATGTGGCCCTGCTGGTCTGGGGAGGTTGTCATGGTTATCCCACATCAGCTGATGTCATCTCCCTTTTCTGTAGAAATAAGTGCTTTTCAGCTGACCAGTTCAGGGTAAAGCTGTTTAAAATGCTAAGGCAGCCAGAGGAGCTCACTGGGGTCTCTGCTATCAGGGGAAATGTAAAAAAAGCTGTGAATCAGATGGAACTGCTAAATTGTGGGGGAATTGATGGGGAAACTGGTATGGACATGCTTGGATGGGGCAGCCCCAAAGGTATTGTGGGTGCACAATGGTGGCACTGAGGAGAACGGCTGAGACTGGGATGGCTGGGGGGGCTCATTGAAGCAGCTGAATGGGAAGGAGAAAGGCAGTCAGAAATGCACAAAAGCACAGAAAAATGTTGTTTGCCTTGTGACTTGGGGATTTTAAACCAGGATGCTGAGTGATAAATGGCTTTGGGATGCTAAATGTCAGCTCTGAGGGGGTGGCATGTGTATGTGCAGGGTTTGAGCCTTGCATGAGTGACACTTTTGCTGGGGAGGAAGAGCCCTCTGCAGCGCCCAGAACCTGACACACACTTTCTGTCTAGCAGCTCCCAGGGCAGCAAGTGGTGCTCACTGATGTGGAGCCCAAAGTTCATGGCCAAATTCAGGAAAAGACACAAGCAAGGAGTTTTAATGTCTTGCCTTTGAGGAGAGGGTGAAAGTGGTAAGCAGGGGCTGCTAAAGGGGTGTTTTGGTGTAAATACGTGTGATAAGGGCTTTTTCCAGCCCTGGATGTGTTTCCTCGTGAGCTGAGAGCTCATCTTCCACCTGGGAATGGCAGGTCTGTTCTTTATGGAAGGAGAAAGTCTCATTGGTTTAGATTTAAGGGTGGACTTGATGCCTTAAGGGTCTTTTCCAACCTATGTCTCTATTAATTAGCTGAAGATGCTACACCAGAAAATCACGTGTGTTTGCATTTCTGTGCACCCACTTTAGAGGCAGGAGAAGCATTTCTGTGAACAAACCATTGCAGAAAGCAGAGCTGATGGTTTCTAGGGTTTCTAGGTTTTCTCTGGTGCTCATATGTAGGTATGGAAATGTGCTCAGAGCTGGAGCAGTGCAGCTGGGAGCTCTCTGAGATGCAGGGAGGGTTGAGGAGACTTAAATGTTATTTGGGGTGCCTGGAAACTACAGAGCTGGTGAAGTCTGAATGTCCTCCTGATGCCTATTCCTTTATCAAACATGATGCCTATTCCTTTATCAAACATGATGCCTATTCCTTTATCAAAAGTGCTGTGAGGTTCAAGAGTTCCATGGTAGGAGTAATGAGAGGAAGGGACAAAGCAACAGGCAGTGCTGCTGCAGATGACTCATTTTTTTTGGAATCTTGGCTGTAGAAATAACAATCCTACTCATCATTTTACAAATGCTTTTACGAACACTTAAAAATGGGATGTTACTGCTAAATGTTGACCAAAATGCTCTGAGCATGAAAGCTTCATTAATCTGGATGAAAACATGTAAAATGATAAGATAATCTGTGCTTCCAGTCACAGCACTGTAAACCAATTTCTTGGTTTCACACCAGTGGAAATGGGAGAAGAATATGCTTTAATCTTTTTTATTTTATTTTCCTTTCTTTTTCTTCCTTTTTAATTATTATTTTTTTAAATTCTGTTATGGCTGAAGATCTATGTCCAAACTCACTCTTCAGGGCTGGAAGATATTTTTTTCTGTTAAGTTAAAAAAAAAAAGGAGATCCAGTCCCTGGAGGAAACCTGATCAGAGACACGCTGGCTTCCACACACGCTCCAGGCCTATTGATCTCCCCTGTCCCCTCTGCCCTCTCTGTCTGTAGGTTATGGAAACAATGTCTGTCAGCAGCAGCTCTGCTTTCTGTGCTGGTTATTAACTTTCTGGCAGAAGGGAGTCTGCTCTCCCTTCATGGGGTCCCAAGACCCACAACGAACTCAACAACCCAAAGGGAATATCTCCAGGAATTGCCCATTTTACACAAATCCCAGTGTTTTCTTAGAAAAGAATAAAGTCTCAGGACTCTTTAGTTGTGCAAGGGTTGAACAAATGCAATGAGAGATGTACAAAATATCTATTTAAGCCTCATGTTTGGGCAGGTATCTAATGTGTTTTCTTGCTCAGAGTGCAAGCTGTTGTCACCCTTTGTTTCATGACTTTGCACAAGAGAAAATAATCAGAATTTCATCTGCTGGCCAGGCAAATACTGAGAAAACTTTAACCTGCTGGGACAAATTCTGTGAGAAACAAACAAATTTTGAGAAACAAATTCCCGTGACTTTCTTTGCCCCCAAAGTTAAAGTTTGCTTCAGTGCCACTTCAAGGCACTTTCACCAAAATCTGAACCCTGTGCCAGTGGAGTGAGTAGGAAATCACAGCAGCTCACTCTGTAGCTCTTCAAATTTCCCTAGGGGAGATGGGGACATTGTCTGGGGGGATTTTAGACCAAACTTTCAATCTCTGTGCCCCAAATATAAACTATTAGTTGCCTTGGCTCTGACTTCTGGCATTGAACTGAGCTGTGTCCAAAGCTCTGGCAGGGCCCCTCCAGCACTTCAGTCCACTCACACTTGTGCCTCAAAATAGAACATTATAGTTTCGTTTATTTGTGGGCAGCTCATCCTGCCCCTTCATTTCACACACTCCTGCTATGTATTAATAACTTGCTCTTGATCTTAGAATAGTCACAGTGCTGGTGTATCTTCAGAGATCTTATTTTGGGAAGGCAGTTGTGAGGCCTATAAAGCAATATATCATAAAACTGAGCTGAATCTAGGGCAGCCCTTGGAGAAATTCAGCAGAACCTTTGAGTAGTGTAACACACTGTTAAATTCCACTCCTTACATCACCAAGAAGTTTCAGAAAAATGCTCACTCATTGTTTCCAGATTCTTTGCTTCATCTGAATCCTTTGTCTTGTGGACACAGCATGTTTGCAGAGCTGATGTCCATGGCATTTATTTGCCCTGGGAGTCCAGCAGCCAGTGCAGCACTTGCTGGGGTTGAGCTGGTCCCTGCTGCCATCCTGGCTCTCGAGTTCCTTCCCTGCTTGTTTTCATCTAAGGCATGCCAAGGAGAAATCCCAAGGTGCTTAAAGGGAGTTTGTAAAAGGGGGAGAGACACTTACTACATGGACCGAGAGTGAAATGGGGAAATGGTTTTGGATGAAAAAGGAGAGATTTAGCTTAGATGTTAGGAGGAAATCCTTCCCTGTGAATGTGATGAGGCCTTGGTATGGGTTTCCAGAGCAGCTGTGGCTGCCCCAGGATCCCTGGAAGTGTCCAAGGCCAGGCTGGACATTGGGGCTTGCAGCAGCCTGGAATAGTGGAAGGTTGTCAGATTATGCTTTTTTCTGACTCAGAGATGGGGTAACTGAGAGGTGTTTCAAAAACTTTTATTCCATTTTCAGTCTCATGTGAAGGGTGAGACAATACAGATGCTATAATTCATGCCATCACAATCAGAAGATATTTCCTAATTACAATGCACTATAAGTGTTTCTTGGCCTATCAGCTTTTTCCACACCATGCTGTAAATGCCTTGAAGGCCATGGCAGGGGGTGGAACAAGGTAATTTTCAGGGTACCTTCCAACCCAAACCATTTCAAGGTTCAATGAAGTCAGCAGAGAGAACACATTATCCAGGTCTGTGGCACCATTTGAGCTTCCTGGCAGCAAAAGCACAGGGATGGGAGTGGAGTGAGGGTGAAGAAGGCTGATGATGCTTTGCTGAAAGCTGTGAGCCATGATTTCATTGCCATACTTGGGTTCAAGTTTGAATTTCCTACAGACCCCCTGGCTGATGCCTCGAAGTCTGTAAATCCTCAGGGCAAACCTGGGAGCAGCTTGGTGCAGCTATTTGGTTTCAGGTAGAAACCAGGTGTAACTGTAAGCTGCTGACCAAACTTTTCTGCTTTTTGATCCCACCCAAGCAAGCAGAGACTGAGAGAATGCCAATGTGAAGCTCTGTGAGCCTAAATCCGAGCACAGCCTGTGTCTTCCTTGCTTTTGACTTCTGACAACAAGCTGGCTTCCCTCTGTGGTAAATCCTGTGGTGTCTCCGTGATGTAACTGGGGATTCAGCTGGATCACCACCTTTTATAGACAGCATAAATGGAGGCTGGACTGAGGGCTTTGGAAAGGTGAAACATTCCCTGTGCCTGTATCAAGACCCTCACAGCCAAAAAATGGGTTTAATATATTATTTAATCTGTCTCTCCATTTGGAAAACTGCTCTTGGCTATCTTTGCTTTGCTACCCCTTCAGATGGAATATATGACATTCTCCCCACTCACTGTGCATGTAGAAATTCCTGCTAGCATTCCTGCTTTCACTTGTCTGAAATATTGCAATTACACAGCATCAGTGACCTGGCAAAGCATGGCTTTTGGAAACTGTATTCCCTGTGCCTGGGCTCCTCTTTACAGTGTTTCCTGACTGGTGTGGAATCTCCCTCCTTGCCCTGCAGCCTGCAGTGTCAAAGTTGCTTTTCTGTAAATTGCTGGACCTCCTTAGGCCACAAAGGTTGGGCAGTGCTCAGCCCTTGGGAGCTCCCTGGGGCTTGCAAAGCCTCTCCTGGTCCAGCATCTGCCCTTCCTCTAGGGGCCCACGTGGATGCTCTCCTGCCTGGTTTAGCTGAGGGTTCATTAAGCTGCAGTCAGTGGTTTTGGTGTCTGTTGCTCCTCCTTGGTTTTTGTACCTGATGAAGAAATTAAGGCTGCTCTATCTGTTAATCCCTCCTGATTGCAAGTAAGTTCAGGTACTGAAGGTAGTTCTGCCCTTTGCTGTGTTCTTGAACTCTTTTCTCTTCCTGAGTTTCTTTCTGGGACTTTTTTAAAATTTCCTATTTACATTCTTTGCTAGACCTGCACAGCAAATGATTTACTCACAGTGAAACTGACTTTGTTTTCAATTTTTTCTTTTAATGGATGTGAGCCAAGATCCCATGCATGGTTTAGCTGCCTAATTTCACTGATTTCACCACGATGACATGGTCATTCATGCCTCTGCAGCTGGAATCAGAAAGGGGGTGCACACAGATCACCCCAGGACTGCCCCTTGCAGAGGTGTGCTGGCCCTGCTCTGCCACTGCCCAGCTGTGTGACCCTGGAAAAGTCACAGGGCTGGATGGGGAATACTGGAAGTCATTCTTTTCCTCCAGAAAATTTTGCCCACAAAGTTTCAGACAACAAAGATGAGGCCTTGAGGCATGACTATAATCTCAGTAAATAAACAACCACAAATAATGGGTTGAAATAATTTGGGTGCAGTGTGCTGTTGTGGAGCAGTTGCAGTGTGTTTATGCTGTCAGTGAAGGCAAAAATAAATGAAAGTGGGATTTTTTTCTGTTTGTTTTTTTTTTTTTCTTTCTGTTTTGTTGTTATTTAAATTGTTGGCTCCCTCAAGCCTCTGAGTAAGGCAGTGCACAGTCCCACACCCACCCTGCCCCTGCAGTGCCTGGCTGGACATTGGTGAGGAAGAGGAAAGGAATGTTTGTCAGCAAATGAGGAGTAACCTATACTCAGGGGAAAGTTTTTTCCTTAATCCCTAAAAGGTTGGTTTATGGCTTGAAGGCTGCAGGCTTTGTAACCCTGACAAAGCTCAGCCTGCCTGGTGTAACATTAGGTGCTGTCATCTTGACAAATATATATTAAAAAAAACCCCTTCTTTGATTTCTGACAAGCAGAGAAACTTGAGCAAACCTTGGGCCAGTGAGTAATCCAGACTGGCTGGCTGTTGTGCAAGGGCTGTGTGAGGAGATGCTGTGGCAGCCAGCAGGGCTGGGGGGATGCTGAGTGCTGTGTAGGACTTGTTTGCTGACAGAAGAAAAGATCTGATGAGATAGGCAGGGATTGCAACAGCAAGTGGCTTAGGAGCTGCTGGTCCACACAAACAACACTCCTACAATGGGTGTTTTGGAGAGATGTGGGGATTTTCAGAGCTGCTGTAAGTATTTTGTTAAAATGGCTTTGGAGGAGCAGGGTTGTTTTCCTCCTGGAGGCTGAATGTGTTTGCAGAGCACCCAGGGCAGGCTGGGCAAGGAAAGCAGTAATTGAATCCTGATGGAGTTGGGCAGAGGTTGGTGCTGCAAGTTCAGCATGACTCATCAGCACAAAGTACACTGCAGATCAGACAAACCTCACAGGACAGGTGCTCTGTAATTAATATTCCTCCAAGTCTGTCCTGTAATCAAGGCAGATGGAAGTGCCTTTGCCAGACTGCCACCTCAGGCAGGTGCTCTGCCCTGTGCCGCCCCTGATGCATCCCTGCTCATCTCTGGCATCTGATTCTTGGGCAGGGTTGGGCCCTTGGTGCCTGGCACCTGCAGCTGACCTGCTCTTTGTGCAAAGGGAGGAGCAAGGGACAGCCAGGGACTCCTCCCTTCCTCCTGAAGCAAGTCCAGCCCCACCTCCTGCCACCACCTTCCAAGTGAGCTGGTGCCAGCCCTGTGTCCCCAGCCTTCAGGGAACATGGTCACAAAGGAGCTCCTTGGAGGAGCAAATGCAGTGGTGAGCAGGGGGTGTTTGCTTGACAACACCCTGCATAAAACCCAGACAAGAATTCTGCCCTTGTCTTCTGCTGTGGGGATATATCGGCTTTTTTTTTCAGTCTCAAATATTTAAGGGAGAATCCTTGCTGTTCTCCCCTGTTTTGGACAAGACTGAGCTCAACTGCAAGGAGAAAAAAGCCCATTAAACAAAAAAAGCAGTTTTGGGCTGAATCTGGGGTTTGACATATATACTTTACATATTCATCCTTTTATTTATAATGTGCATCCTTTGAGCAGCAGGAGAATTGAACAGGACCACTGTAGGTGTGAGGCTCCAGTGCAGAGGAAGAAGATAATTTTTGGCTTGGAGGAGCTGGTTGCATGGCTGGTTTAACAGCCTTCTGTAACCTGCAGAGCAAATGTATTTGCTTTGGCTCCTGAACAACCTAAACACTTGGAGAGCTTTGGCTGTGCTGCTCACATTGGGTTTTTATCTGCATTTGTGTCAGAGCTGTGTCAGACTCACAGCCAGCGGCTCCTCCAGCATCACCTCATCCCCATCTGGATGAGAGGGGATCAGGGGATCAAGTTGGAGCAGGCAGGCAAATCCACCTGGTGCAGAGGGCCCTGAGGATGCTGCACAGCCACCATTCAGCCTGACTCACACACCCCTCACCCTCTCTCTGCTGTAATTGGTCTTTGTTGCACCTGCAAAGGGATTGTAGGACTGGGATGCTCTGGTCCTAAAGGCCCTGGAGACACTGCTGCTGTGTTGGTGCTCAATAACCAGCTCTGGAGCCCCTCTGAAGCTGAGGTTTGGCAGCTGGTGTGCCCAGCAGCTCCTGCTCTGGACACTGCTGACCTGGGCTGGGTAAATAAGGAGCTCCCACCCTGCCTGCCCTGGGGGGCTGGGGCTGCCCAGTGCTCCCCTCCTGTGCCCACTGGGAGCACCTCCAACCCATGGCATGCTGGTGAAGCCACCCTGCCCTGTGGGGAGCGTTGTTTCTCTGCTCTTTTTTTTCCTCTTCAACAAATCCATGTGCCACCACTTCATTTCCACGTTGTTTTTCTGAGCATGCTGGAATATGGGTACCAAAGGCACGAGGCTTTTGGAGCAGCAGCAGCACACTGGGCTCCCTGCCTGCAGCCAAGGATGAAAGCAGAATGAAGAGTGGAGTGTGTTGAGTGATGCCTCACGTTGGGTTTGTGTGCAGCTTTCCAAGACAAACACCAGCCTGCCTCCCTGCTAGCCCTTCTCCCTCCACATTCCCAGAGCATGACTCGCAGAGGGGTAGTGGACACCAAAGGAAAGTGCCAAAATTCATGATTGGACTTTGTCAGCTCGGTAAAATGGTCTGATGTTGGTAGGAGGTTATGTTTTCATAGAGAAAGCCTTGAAGAAAATAAAACAAAACCAACTCCCCCTCCCATCCTGGGGCCTCCTGTCCTGGGTTTCAGGTTGGAGCCAGGGCTGCTGACTCATCGAATGTGCAGGTGCTGGGGCCTTCCCGTGGGGAGCACCACCTCAGCACCTGCCCTCTGGGACAGTTCTTAAGCTTTTTAAAAAGCTTTTGCCCTGATTTTCACAGCAGACCAGATCCTGGATCACCTTATCCTTCTGGGTGCAGGTCCACCAGTTTGCAGAGCATTGTTCTGCATCAGCCTTGTGTGTCTGCTCCAGCACATAATTTGGCCCCATGCCTCTCTCCTTTCCTTTTTCTGTACCACAGGAAGCAGCATTTATAAAATCCCTAATGATCCTGTCAGCTTTTATACATTTCCTGTCTTACTTTATAAATGAAAGAGGAAAACACAGCACTTTTGACCAGAATTACTTTGGATTGTGTTTGCTGTATGTGGTATCAGTCACTAGTCTGCTTTGCCTCTGTCATCTGTGATGCCAGGGTGGCTGTGTCTGCTTCCACGTCCTTATCAAAATCCTGGTAACTTCAACATTTCCACAACAGCCCTTCTTCCCTCTTCTGATTCAGGGGGAATCTGAGGGAGGAAATTGCTTTACCTTTTGGAATCATAGAGGAAAGCTGGAAAATGTGCATCTTTTTCACTCTACAGACTAAGTACCAGCAGGCAAATAAATACCTGTTACTAAAGATGAAAAACCCTTCATTTTCAAGCTAAGCTAGATTGGGGTTTTTGTAAATGTCTTATTTGAGACCACGGGGATGACCTACCCAACACACACACACATTGAGTTATCTCTTTGCAGGAGACTGTCTGGTTTGACACACTCATTCTTGAGGTCATAAATGGATTTACTGGGGGATGCAAGAAGCCCTGAGAGCATTAACCACACACCTGACAGCAGTTTTGAACCCTACATTAGTGCTGTCTCTATTTTCTGTGGTGCAGTTTACAAAGAGCAACCCTGGCTCAGTTTTCCTCTGCCAACAGCCCAGGATTTCAGGGGTTTTCACAGGTACATGGGGCTGTAGCTGTGCAAAACTCCTCAAAGCCAAGGCTTTTAGAGGTTTGCCATTCCTGATGGGTGCTGTTGTGTTCAGCACTCCATGTCCCATGTCCAGTGCTCATGAGGATGCCCCAGGAGGCTGATTCCTACAGCACCTTGCAGGGCATGGGGCAGGACAGGGGTTTTCTCCTTGGTGTGCATAAGAACAGCAAATTTTGGACCATTTTATGACTAAAGATGGGGCAGATTGGTTCTTGTATCCTCATTACCTTGAACCTTCTTGATGTTATTTCCTGAACTGGTGGAAAACTTAAAACCCCAGACCAGACATTAACTGCTGAGTTGAAAGATATTTTATTCTATTCCCTCTCTTTGCTGCCTTGTTTTTTTCCCTTCAGAAGCTCTCTTGGAATAACATTCCTACCTATAACTTTGTCAAACATAGGGGCCAAGTGCCTGGAAACTGAATCAGGCCAGTTTCTAAGCTGACTTGCATGCAGCAGTGGAAATAAAAATAATTCCTGTAGTCATTGAAGCTTAACCAGACTGAAAACTGGACTAAGCAAGGAGAAAAATCCTGTCCTGACTGCTATAAAGAGAATCTACTCTACAGCAGCTATGAAATGGCAATGCTATAACCAGGTGTCTCCAGCAAGGAACAAAGTGGTTGAAGTGATACGTAAAAAAATTTCAAGTTTGCTTTCTTCTTCTAAAATAGGGAGCAGACAGCCAAGGACATCACCAGTTAAACAGGCTGTTAAAGCAGCTTTGGGGGGAGCTGGATGCAGTTTTGCAAGGGGAAGAAATCAGGAGGACCAGCTGTGAGCTGGACAGCTTGCAGCTGAGATGAGGTAATATGGTCAAATATGTGCCTCTGCGAGTGAGGTTAGTTATTTATTCCCTTCAAAGACTTTCCTATGTCTACACAGTCTGAAAATTATTTTTACAGTTAATATCAGCCTGGCCCAGGCCAGACTTGTGCTGCTGTTGGTGTTGCTGAAGCAGCAGAGGAGCAGCCAGATCTGCAGCCCAGTTTGGGGACCCTTTGATGGGGCTCTGTAGGGTCCCCAGTGACCCAGAGGAAGCCCTGAGTACAGATAATCCTTATCAGGCACTTGAGCTGAGGTCACATGAAGTCACTCAGAAAGCAGCTGAAGAGATCCTGCTGGGTTTGACTCCATCAGTGGCCAGGCATGGGAAGAGCTGGGGAGCTGAGCTGAGGTTACCAGGGAAGGGAAACCCCAGCCTGCCTTGGGGTGGGGTACCCCACAGCTTGGGGCAGTCTCCCTGGGAATCATGCCATGTATGCACAGGCTCCTCTCTCTGTTGGTGTCCTCAGGTGCAGATTTCTGTCTTCAGGACCAAGTGGAAGTGATGCCTTAGGTTTTAGCTTTTGTATTTTTCAGATCAGTACTGCTTTAATGTGTAACTCCAAAACTCCATGGCCTGTCAGCTGCTGTTCTTCCATTTTATTCAGAAAAAAACAGAAAAAAGAGTTTCTCTCTGGGCCTGAAACTCAAGGACACCTTACTGTCTCAGGCCCTGAAAAATGTCAACAACAGTGAATTAGGGGGGGCAAGCTTGGAGTGAGTGACTTCATTACCTGAAGCTGTAATTGGACAATTAACTCCTGATATGCAAATAGACCAAACTTATATCTGTACAAAAAACTCGTGACCATTGTCCATCCTGGGTGCAGCCTCTGGGAGGTTCTTGCACTGCCCAAGGTGTATCTATTGAAGGCCTTTAATAAATACCCAATTTATTCTTTTGACTCTGTCTAGCCTCTGTTCTAGGAAGCCTCTCAGACACCAGAAGAACACCTTGATGCTTGTCCAGCCTGCTCAGCTCTGCTGGCCTGGCTCTTGTGTGCCTGGAACCCCCCCAGTGCCCAGCACAGGGAGCTGAGGAGCCCCAGGGGTTGCTGGGGTGTGAGTTGGAACAGGGGATGGCCTGTCCCAGACCACAGAGAGCAGTGGCACCTGACTCCTTCAAAACCAGCCTGTGGCCCAGCACAGAGCCCTGAGACCCCAGACCCTGCATGGTGACCCCAACCCCTGCTGTGTTGCCCCCAGGGTGGGTGGGAGGCAGGCTGAGGTGAGCTGAGGCCAGTTAAGTACCTGGTCACAAGCTGTAGTAACCACTGCCATTCCACCAGGGATGAAATCACTTTAAATTCTGCCCAGAAAGGGGTTTGGCACCCATGGGGGGTGGGGAAAGCAGCAGTGCTGTGTTTTTCTGGTGGTTAACAGCTCTGTGCTGTTCCCCATGTCCTGGTCTGGCTGTGTCCCCCCTTTCAAGGAGTTTCAGTGCTCTTGTTGGAGCTGGGCTCCTGCCATCCATCGTGTCTGCTCCAGAAATAAGGAAATCTGGTGTACCAGTGCAGGAGATGGGCCTGCCTGCATCCCCAGTGCAGGGCTAGAGCCAAGATAATGTCTGTGGTCATCATGCCCATCCTCTGCACCCAGTGGGGATCAGCTAATCTGAGTCTAAGCTTGGGTTTACACTGTGGAAAGTGAAAGATGGACAAGATTGTTCTCCTGCTGCTGTGTGTGCTCTCTGGTGTTGGGAAATGTGCTCAGTACCCTGTCAGGAGCCTTTCAGCAAATTTCAGACTTGGGTGAGATGAAAGGAGACTTCTGAGAAGCCTGGCCAAAAAGGGGAGGGAAAAAAAAAAGACAAAAAGAAATATTTACTTTGAGGTTCTGCTTTGAGAGATTTGGGGTTATCTGGGTTTGCAACATTTAAATTAAGGGAGGAGTCAAAGAAATGAAAGACATCACCAGGAAATATTGATGCAAGGCGATTTCTTAACACACAGATCACTGCTGACTTTGGGAGGTTTGCCCACACTGAGCTTAGAAGCTGGAACTGAAAAAAAAAATCTGAGTGCTTAGGTTTCTTACCAGTGGGTTGGGTTTGCAACCCCAGTCTTACACAACCCAAACTCTCCAGTGCCTCTGCTGAGCTTTCCATCACATGCTCCCCTCCTCCTGCTGTGCCTGATGCTTGTGTTACTCAATTTTGAGAACTCAGGGATCTATAATTCAATCCCACTTCCAGTCCTTACTGGGTTCTTCAGGACCTTTTCCTTCCAGGGCTCCTTGCATGGGAGTCTCAGGCAGGTTGCTGCCTGTTTGTGGCACTGCTGTGTCCCCTGCCAGCCCTGCCCTTGTCACCAGCACGCTGGCATTCAGTTTTGGGCTGCCTGGAACAACACATCAATACCCTGGAAAGCAGTGAGAAAGCAGCAAAGAACATGCTGGAGCTTTATTTTTCTTTCTTGTTTTGACAACCTCTGGCAAGAATCTAGATGAAAACAGAGGGGCTGCAGGAATGATTGAGGAGGGATTTTTCTGTGTGGTGTTTTTTCTAAGATAGGATTTGCCAGGAAAGCCACCCACCTGTTCAGACAAGGCCTCAATTGTGGTAGATGGTGGTGAACAACTGAGTGCCTGTGTTCCCCTCCAAGAGCCACAATTCCTGGGTTATTTTTAGCAGATTTGCACACCTCTGTTTATTTGCTCTCCCTGGTGCACATTCCTCACTCCCTGTGACTTCCTCCATAATGTGGCCAAAGCTGGAGGCAGAGGAGCTTTCTGTGAGCAAAAGCTGCTCTAGTGGGAAAGGATGGGTACACTGAGTTTTATCCCAGCACTCATTCATAGAAATCACAGTTGTGGCTTTACCTCTGGGGGTCCCTGAGTGCTGTCTTTTCACTGTGCAATTCCCTGTCACTTTTGCTGTGCCTCTCTGGATGTTTTTGGAGCTTACAGAAACTGGATCTTCATCTGCTTTTCATTTCCTTGGATGCTGCTGGGCTATCAGCTTGTTTTGTCCTTAATGGCAAGTTGCTGCTCCACGAAATCTTTCAAGACAAGGGAGGTGTTTAGTCTGCTGTGGGCTTTTTTCTGTGCTCATAAAATAAGGGAGACAGTAACTGATGTCTTGGGGGTGGAAGGAAGGGATTTATCAGTGGAGAAAATTGGACTGACCTGGAGGAATGTCATTAGATGTGGAAGAGTCCTTAAGTGGTAAAACAATCAGTCAGCTGCCTGAAACAAAATGCTCATGGCCTTGAGCAGTGCTGTCAGAGCACTCGGTGTGGTCTCCTCACCACAGTCCCCAAGAGCCTCTCTGGTGCTGCTGTGCCTGTTCTCAATGTGCCAGTGGAAATGGAAAGGAATGCCTTGTCCTTGTCACTAGAAGGAGCTGAGCAGGGAGGGATTGCTGTCTGTCTGCCCTGTGGGACATGTCAGGCTGCCAGGGCCACCCTGATCCTGCAGTTCTGGCCTGGCCTCTGTGAGCTGCCCAAGGTCGTGCAGGAAAGTCCATCTCAAAGTGCAGGAATATTAAATTCCTTCTGTTTCCTTCCCTTTGCTGCTGTTATTGTTGCCTTGCTCTTTGGTTGGGTTCCTACCTTTTTTTTTTCTTGGTGCTTGGCACATCATTACTCATTTGCACAGGTAGGAACACTGTTGGACAACTCCATTTCATTTCATTCTGTATTTTGTCTCAGGGTTTGTGTTAACCCTTGATCTAATAAACTTTCAGTGTGAGCCTGAACTCCTTACATTGAGATCTTTGGCTGCTGCAGTGTGGTCACTTGGGAAGGTTTAGCAGTTTGAGGATCAGGTTTGAAATGTTTGAAATATTCAGACTCATGAACGACAGAAGTGGCTCAGCTCTTCCCTGTTTGCACCAGAGCCAGCTCCACTTGGTTACAGGGACATAGCACCTGGGCTGCGTCAGGTATGACCAAACCCAATGTGATTTTTGTTAGGAATTTCCTTGCTGGCCTTGGGAGACCTGTAACAATCCTGCTGTTAGCAGAACCACTCCTCAGGACGTGTCCATGGGCCTCCCTGCAGCTGATGCTGGCTGATGCAAAGGGTGACCTTGGAGACCAATGGTCTGGGCATCTCTGTGAAATATTCACCTCTGCCACTCTGCACACTTCTGCCTCAACACCCTGAGCTGAAATTTCCCATCTCATTTGTTGCTGTGCCCTCCAGCTGCCCCCACACCTGGCAGCTGGGTTAGAGTTGTGTAAAAAAGGGAATTTTTTACACACTAACTTTTGTGGTGGACAAGCCCCAAAGTCCTTTGGGATGTAGTTAGGATGTAGACTGTCTGCCTAGGCCCAACTTTGTTTGCAGGAAGGTTATAGGATCACAGGGATGTTTATTTGGAAATGTAGTACAGTTACACTGGTGTAACATACATCTTGTGCATGGGAATACATGGGGAAGAGAGACAAGTGCTGGTAGAGCACCTCACTTGTTTCCTGTCCTCCTCTCAAGGCAAAAGCACCTTTTTCTGGGCTGGCTGAGCCCTCAGTGGACATTGCATGTGGATGAGGACATCTGCTTGTGCTGAAATTGGAGACTATTTTCTGTTTTCCTGAAGAAGTGATGACCTCTCACATCCACCCCAGCTGCTGGGTGGTGATTACTTGATGATTCAAGGCACAGGGTGGGTGTCTAAACATGAAATGATGACAGTGGTCCTGATGCTGCTGGGATTAGCTGTGTCTCTCCCCTCCTGCCATCTACCACCCCTTCCAGCAGAGGAGCTGGAAACAACAGGAGCAAATTCCCCATCCTGTTTTCATGTGGCTTGGCCATGAAACTGTGTGCACTCCAACCAGCTCGCTGCACGTTAAACAAACAGGGAGACTCCTCATTGGAGTGAGAGCATAACCATTAATAACATTGTTTATAATGTGCTTATTTGCTGATTTGGAGGTCAAGCATGTTTGACATTCCCACTGTTGGAAGAGGGCTGGCTTAGCAAGGGCCTCTGCTTTACATTGGACTCTTCTCTTTTTTTGCAAACCACATCTACACGTTCCTGAGAAATGTTTATGGTTTGGAGGTCGCTGACATAGCTTTAAACATCTGCTCTGCTCAGAAAGGGAGAAATTGTCATTGTTTTTGCTATGGCCCTCCTAAGTGTCAGTGTCTTCTAGGTGCAGTGATTCATGTGTCACTCTCCTGCTTGCTCCAAACACGCAAACAGTGAGCGCTCCAGAGCCAGTGAAAACAAACAGCTCAGCACCTGCCACTTCCACGCTGTCCTGGGGCCTCAGAGAAGGCTCTTGAAATTACATTTTCACCTGTGTGGGATGCCAGGTCTTGATGGTGCAGGGCAAGAAGTTCTGTGCCAGTCAAGCAAGGAAGATCTGGTTCACACTGCTGAGCTCCACACCTGCTGGTTCTCAGCTTCTTTTTTCTACCTCTGTGAAGGCCAGGATTGAGTTCTGCAGTATTTCACTAACAAGGCACAAAATGGCTAACTATCTTTCTTTGCAAGGCCTTTTAAGGCTAAACTATCCAATTAAGAAATGATACCTCAAATGTTTTCACTTTAAACCCAATAACTGATCACTCAAAGTCCACAATGAGAACTTTTCTGTCAAATTACAAAACATCACCCAAACCCATGAAGAAGAAGAAGGACCAGTTTCTGCCCTAAAACCTCCATCTTGCTTAATATATATATTACAATATTCTAAAACCTTAAACTCTAAGTTTTCCACCCTGTGACATTACACACTTCTAATCAAACTCCACACCCACAATCCCAGTGTTATAATTTAATTTTGGAAGCCTTCTCCATGGCCTCAGGTCAAATGCAGTGTTCTCTTGGTGGTCAGAGTCTGTCAGCACAGAAAGTCTGAAATTCTCCGTAACCAGGACTCCAACACATCCCTGCTCTGGAAGAACCAGCTGGGAGGCTGGGGAGGTCACCTGGCAGGTGCTGTTTATGCTGGCTCTTGGTCCTGTGGTGGTCTTTTACTGCTTTAACAGTACCAGAGACACTTTTTGAGAGCTGAGTGTGGTTATTGGAACAGCCTTGGTCTGTGCCTGTGGTTTGGCTGCCTGCTCATTTCCGTATGATGCTGTTGAGGGTGTCTGCACTGATTGTTCAAAGCTTCAATTTCTTACATTGCTGCAGAAGCTGACAGCAGGAATATCTCCTGAAAACTGTGCCTGACCAAAAAATGTTGGAAAATGTAGGTACACAGTTTGGGGTCATTGGGATGCGGCTGTGTGTGGCACAGTTTGGGGTCATTGGGATGGGGCTGTGGCCCAGCCTCATCCCCAGTGGGTGCAGCTGTGAGCAGCAGGTGAGCAGCACTGCCAGCAATGAGCCATGGAGTGCCCAGGTGTGCTGAGCAACCCCCAAAGGGAGCAGAGGGCACACAGGGCAATGCAGGAACATCAGGGGTGTAAGAGGTTGGGTGAAGAACAAGAAGGGCAGATGCTTGCAGCCTTCTGAAGTGGTCTGGTGTTACTCTGGATGGGTTGAAGCCTTCTGAGTTTGTATGGTGACACTCTGTGTATCATGGCTGTCTCAACTGTGACATGTGCTGTGACAGGAAAGACACTCTGATTTTTGTGTGCTGTACCCTACATCTTTCTCAGTCAGCTAAATGGAACTGTGTTATCATTCAAAACCTGAAATGGATGTGGAGTTTGAGGTGATGATGTCTCTGGAAAATGGTTGATGACAATGATGTGGTGAGTGATTTACAGAAGTAGTTTCTGTTTTTTGAAAACACCCTGTTTCTCTGCACACCATCAGACAAACAAGGCAAGGGACGTGGATGTGTCATCAAATCTATGAAACAGACTGGGCTCCTTTACAAATGTGAAAAAGATACCTAAGGGCTGCCAAAATGCATTTTGGTGAGGAAAACAAGATGACAAACTGCTTTTGCTGAAGAGAGAACAGGCCAGGATTCAGAGCTGTGTGTCTACCACCTCTAGAGAGGAGCACACAGAAATCTGTGTCTCAACACTTCCATAATGAGCAAGAATAGACCTAAATATAAGTATGGGGTGTTCTGTCCTTTGAATATCCGTCCCTCTTGTGGGTCCCACACTCAGAAATTCCAGCTATGAAGTTTGCCATTTGAAAAACCTTTGTAGAGGTGGGTGTGGAGCTGTGTGTCAGCCATACCTGTGTTGTGGCTGGGCAAGAGAAGCTTTTTCTGCCTTTCCTGCATTGTCAGGATTCTTCCTTTTACCCAGGTGCTGACTTTCCAAAAACATGTGGTGACTCTGCCTGGAAGACTTGCACCCATGTCCTGCTGATCCCAGCCAGCTGAACACAAACCTTTCTGGGACTGCAGAGAGGCTTGCAGGGTGTGATCACAAAGGAGCTGTTTCTCTACAAAAGCTAACTAAAAATAGGAAATTATGTGGACTGTCATGGCAGATTTTCAAATTCTAAACAGTATTTTAATTTTATTTAAATCCTGCTTCCCTAAGGAGCAAGGGATGGTGTGCTCATATGGGGCTGTGTGTTTGCATGTGTTTGTTTATCCATCCACATTCACTCCTACATGCTGCTTTTTGAGCCCAAAATTTCAGCAAAAAAATTACATTTTGATAGTGTTCTTGGAGTTTATGAATCTCTAAAATTGTGTGAAATATGCAGCTCAAAAGATATAAAGCACTTCTATTAATAGCCACAGATTGACATCTAAGCTCAACCCTTAGCAGACTGCAGAGAATCCACACAGAGGGATGCTATAAATGCTCCAGCCACAGAAGGAGTTTCAATCACAGCACATCCTTTATCAGGCACCAGAGAATCCAACCACAATGCAGAAATCCCCAGGAAACTACCCTGTGTTATTTCTGGGGCTAACAGAAAAACTCATCTGGGCTGTTTGTTTATTTGTGTGTTGGGTGCTTTTAAAATTTTATGGAGAAGCCGCAGGGCATGACATTTTAAATTAAGATGAGATTGCTATAGGAAATGGTGAGAAAGGTCGCAGAAATATCCCTCTCTTGGCAAAGAAAGGCCTTAAAAACCACGTCCAGGCTTTGCTCTGCTGAGCAGGGTGTTGAAGATGTGCTCAGTGGAGGCGTGGGAACGAGGAGCAGTGTTCTGGGCAGCTTCTCAGGAGGGAACGGGAATTTTTGGGAGGTTCATGTGGCCTGGCAGCACGGTGCTGTGCTCAGTTGCTGGGCTCCCTACCAGGCTCCTTCTCCTGAGGAGAGGGAATTGTGCTTTAGGCTGTAATAATACAGGATCCAAGGGGGCACCAGCCTTTCATTTGATATTGATAGTGGGAGTCATTGCACCAAACCTACAAGGTAACCAAGGCTAAGTTATTTTCTTTGTAATCAGAATAAATAGGCAAAAATAGAGTGACTTCTTCCTGGGAGGTGCTTCACCCTAAGACAGGTGGGGCTCATCCTCTGGGGTGACTGCTTGTCATCAGGGACTTCACCAGTGCTCAGGGTGACAGGTTTAGATTTGGTCATCTCATGTCATCTCATTTGTAGACACCCTGTTGAAGGCAGATGAACCCCCTCAAGCTGTCCTAGTCCACAGTGATGGCTTCCAAAAAGGTGTTTTAGTGCAGGGCTTTAGTCCAGCTCTAGCAACAAGCTCAGCCTGAGACTGAGATCAACATGATGAGCAGATATTGCCACCAGCCTGCTGCTGTGAGATCCCCACACTGCCCTGAAGCATCTGACAGGGTAGGATGCTGCTGGATGGACCTAAAATCTGAGCTGTCTCTGAAAATAAAGTGCAAATAACTTCTTGCATGGAAATTGTGTAAAGGGCAAGCAGCTGGTTATAGGGGTGTGCTCTGAGGATTTTTGTCTCCTTCTGCTCACTAAGGGAGGCTTCCAGGTGTGCTTGATGCTGCTAACTGTGAGCAGTTCAGCACTGTTCATAGTAACAGCAAGGACAGACATTGGAGACGATGAAATTCTACCTGGTAAGGGTTTTTCTGGTTCTGTTGACAATTAACAATGATAATTTTCTTTTTTTTTTTTCTTTACTCTCTACTGATATTCTCAGCATGATGGGGAAACAGTTCCACTGCTGCTACTAATTGAGCCCAGCTGATTCTTTCAAAGATTTTCTGCTTGGAATTAGAGCATTTTTCTTGTGATTATATTACAAGAACATGGCAGCCTCCAGTTCTCCTTTTGCCATTTCAATCTGTAGCTGTATATCCAAGTGTGGAGCTGTGTAACCATAAGTACATTCACTTTTTTATGAATACTCTGTCCCGGTCTGTTTTCACTGTTTCTATTATTTCTGTGTGCTGTAAAAGTTATGAAACTTGAAGGAAGAAGCCAGAAATGTGGCCAGTTCTAGGCAGAGATGTATTTTCTACGTGGGGACTGGGTGTTGGAAAGACTGACACTTGTTTTTGTCATAAAAAATGCTTTTGCTAACTCCAGTCTGGCTCAAAAATACCTCCACGAGACCCTTGGTGGTTCCAAACACCCTTTTGCTATGCTCTCTTTATGCAATTGTTTATTTTACGGTGTCAACTACTTTGTATTGTTAGGACATCATTGCAGGCCAATATTTTACTTGGCAAAACTCTTTGAGTCACAAGCTCAGTCCCTCAAAATTTCTTAGTGTGAGTGCTCAGTGAAACCAAAGCATGCTCTGACATCTGTGAGGGGCTTGTGGGTGAAGGAGGGGGATTAGCAAAGAGGTGATCTCAGCTGCTTGTGTTTTGCATGCAGCACATGGGGTAATTGAACCACTGTAAAGTGCTGCAAGATGGTGCTGGTGACTTCTCCCCAGTGTCTGCAGCTGGGAAGTGCTGAAGCACTCCACTCTCTGCTTGATTGGAGGCAGGAGATCAAAACCAGTTGGAAATTCAGAATGAAGAATTCTCCCTCATTGAATTGGTCATCCCTGAGGGGTGACTGCCCCCCACACACCCAGGGGCTCACAAAGAGCCATCAGTGACAGAGAGGGGTGGAGAGGGATCTGCTGTTGATGGGGTTTGGTCTGGTGGAGTTTCTTTTATTAAAAAGTACTGAAACTCTCATCTGAAACGAGATGTGTCAGGTCTCCTGACAGGTGCTACAAATCTGGAGAGGTTATTTGCTGAATGCTGAGATGGCTCAGTCTGGATGTCTTATCCCCATGCCCTTGTCAGAGTTTGATATTGTAGGAATGATCGCTCTATACTTACTGAAGCCTTGGCATGTTATCTTGCTTTTTGCTGTCAGTCTTGCTTCTGCTTGCTCTGGATGAGCCCTGTACCTACTGCTTTTCAGAGAAATCACCAGGTCCTGGTGAATTGGAGCAGAACCCTGGTGCAGTGAGTTGCAAGGTGGAGTACACAGCAATCCTGGCAGTCTAAACCCTCTTCTTTCCCAACAAGCTACATTCCTCTTGGTGCTCTTGCTTGTGGCAAACACAACTGGGCAATTCTCCTCCAGCTTCTCTGCTCCCCAAGAGCTTCTTACCCAGTAAATGGTTTTCTGTCTTGCCAAAGTGGTTCACCACCAGCACTGATACCTGTGGTGGGACCAGGTGCTGCTTCATCCTGGTTCAGGAGGTCCCTGGCTGTCGGAGATCTCACAGATGTAAAGGAACTTCCCCTGTGCTTAGAGGTTTGAGGGCTGGAGACGCCAATCACCAGCAGATGATCCCTGATTGTAGGATCCAAGCACCAGAGCTCACAGCTCTGTTAGTCAGAAGCAGAATCTAAGCCTGGATTGCTGGAGCAGTAGAGAGTGGGTTGTTTCATCCCAGGAGAATTTTGTGGGTTATTTTGGCAGAGCACAATGGAAAAAGCATGGACTGTGGCTGACTTTGCAACTCTTGGCTGTGTGGATGACAAAGTCTGCCTTCTGGCCTGCCAGGCCTTTTTGCCTTCATTAGCACAAACTTATTTTGGAGACTTTATTTTTTATTTTTTAGTTATTTTTTTATTTTGATTTTTACTTTCTTTCAGTCTCCTCTGGCTGGTCTTTGTCCCTGAAGCCCACACTGATGGGAGCATCCAGGAGATAAGAAAATGGTGAATTATGTTTCACATCATCAATGGCTGGAATTTCAGTGCTGCAGGGTCAGTTTAAAATTATCCCTGGAGGATTGGTTGTGTTTTATAAGCTGGATGGCTTGGCTTGCAGCCGTTTGATTTTTCCAAATAGTATAAATCTATAGACATTTGCCTTTGGCACAAAAAAGCTCCCCACTTCGAAGTCAAGAATAATTATTTTCCCAGAGACAAGGTCAGCAGCTGGATTCAAATAATGGGATGGAAAAAGCCACTCTTGTTGCTTTTCACATGATTTTTAATAAGTAATTTTCAAAAGTAACCTCAGTGCATCAGCATCTGCCCCCTGCTCCCATGACAGCCACGAGAGGTTCCTTAACCCAGGTACAGCTCCCAGGGTCCTCCACCAGGGCAGGAATTTCCTCTGAAGCTCCACCTGCAGCAACGAACACACAGAAAACCACAAGAAATGGTACCCAGCCACTTCCCCATGCCTAATAGTGGCTGCTTCCCTAAGATTTTCCAAATTACTCTAAAAACTCACCATTTCCTTTTTTTAAATGTTTTTTTTATGGTTAACTGGAGCCAATGTAGTTCACATCAACTGAAATCTTTCATTTACATTTCTACTTTTCCAGAAAGAAATACTTTTTTCAAGTAACTTGCACTGAAAATGCCAATTTAGGGATGGGTCCCTGGACAGCATTTTCCACCTGGCTCTGCAGGGAGGACTTGGGATGCAGGAGGGAAGTGCCCCACCACTGGCCTGATGAGTGGTTTGGAGAAGAAAAATATACTCCGCATCTGTACTGGACACGAGCTGTATCTAGCCTGATGTTCCTTCTTGAAGCTATTGAGTTTATTAAGGATTATTATTTCAGGCATCCTTTCCCCTGCTACTGAAAGTCCATTAAGATGGAAAACAAACCCTTCTCTCTTTGAGCACGTGGATAATTTTGGTCTGGACCAACTTGTGTCAGAGTGATGTAACCCAAAAAACCAGTAGGAACCATTTGACTGAGGTTCTGCTGCCAGAAATATTGAAGGTTAAAATAATTCTTGGCAGGGCCTCCATCCCCTGTGGATCCCAGGTGTCGGACATGCAGATTCCAGCTCTGCTTTGGCCTCTTTTGTGTCTGTGAAGCAATTCATGGCAGAAAAAGGACAGGGTGAGGAGCTGTGGCTGAGGGGACAGGCTGGGCTGGGCTCTGTGGCTCCCTGTGTGGATTTAGCTGTGTCCTTGTGGTGTTTTTCCTGGGCTGGAGTGGGAGGCACCTTGGGCTCCTCCACGAGCCAGGGCAGGATGCAGCTCCCTGCTGTGCAAAATGAGGAAAAGGGGTAAAAACCAGATCAGACAACAGTGGTGAGATAGGAAAAGGTTCTGCACTGAAAACCACAGGTGATGGCTGAGGGGAGGTGGTGGGTATTGCTTGTCAGGATACAGGGATATCTTTATTCCATGGAGGTATGCTCTTTCTTTCCCTTTATTTTATTTATGGTGATATTGAAGGTGTTTGTTTTCTTTTCTGCACAGGTGATGTTTTCCCCCCTTCAGCTTCCTCAGCACCAGCTCTATTTCCTGGGTAAACATTGTTCACAATCTGCTCTTCCCCTGCTAAAAACTGACCCCTGAGGCTGATGGGGGTATCAGCCAACTCAACAGGTTGGAGGTGGCTGATGGCCCTGGAGACCTCAGTAAAACAATCCCAATGTTCATCATGACCTTGAGTAACTCACTACTTCTTTCCTTGTATCCCTTCCAAACCTGTTAAATAATAGAAAAAAATACTCCTCCCTTCTAAGCCATGTCGAAGGTTGGATGATCAGCCTAACTATGGGTTTTTGAAGAACAGGCCCATTTCTGTGAAGCAGGCAGATTCCTGTCTGGTGTGAAGCAGGACAGGGCTGTCACAGTCACTCAGAGCTGAGCTGGGGATGAGCCCTCAGACATTCACTCCGCAGCTTTACACGTGAGCAGATCACTTTGTAAAGTATGAATACACTTTTCAGGTGAATTAAATCTCTTTGCATAGAGAGCTTTCATATCAATGGATATATCATCTTCCATTCTAACACTTAATAAAACTTTCCATCTTTAAAGGAATCCCTGAAGTTTCCCTGATGAAACGTGAATTCACCCCTGGGCAGCAAGCAAGTTTAAGTCCCATTTTACATAGAGGCAAACCAGCACTGGGGTGAAGGCTCTAATTTGGAAAGGTGCCTCTAATTCTGGGAGCACTCAGGGTTTATCCCACCCTCCAACGTGCCAAGGGTGCTGTTACCCTGTCACAACACAGTGTCTGATCTTCAGCTCATGCTGAGAAGTGGGAGAGAGCTGGCAAAGCTGAGGGAGGAAACACAATTTGGGTGATGGATACCCATGAGCCATGCAGCTGCCATTGGGATTATCACCCACCCTAAATTCCCAGCTCACCCCAGAGCCACCATCTCCAGTGGGGCAGGAGGACCAGATCTGGGGTTCTCCTAATCTGTTTCTACACTGGCCATTGCCCTTTGGGCTGTTCATTGTAATTCCTGCTATCAGCTGGGGAACCTCTGCCCATGGGAGTGAGGCTGACTCTCTCCCTGTCCATTTCTCCATCTCTCTGCACCTGGTGTTGTCATTCCTGCCTGTCCTGAGTGGGTGTTTAATAGCTCCCACTCGCATTTCACAGGCGCCCGTGGTGGATAAACAAGGTGAGGGCTGGTTTGGTCTGGCTCAGGGAGCTGAGATGAACAAACCTTCCTGCACAGCTGACACCAATCTCACAGTCTCTCCCTGTGGCACCCATGGGTCATTCCCTACCCAGACACCCACAGAGTTTCACTATTTGTTTGAGTGCTGCAACAGAAAAGACTCCAGTAAATACTCAGCTCTCCCTTGCCAGCCCTAAGCCCAGCAGGGCATTGATAGGTTTATTTAACAGGCTGAGCAGGATATGTATTTTCCACACAGTAACAAGGATGTTGTCAGCTTTGTTCACTTCAGGCTGTCCAAGATGTGCTTGTTTGTGGGTATGAACCCCCCAAACCAAGCAGGGCAAAGCCTTTTTGCCTTACACAGTGCGTGTACACTTGGTGTGAGCTGTCCCTCGCTTTAAGCCTCAAGCATTGGCAACAATTCTTGGGAAACCAAAAGTTAGTACCAAGTTTTTCTCTTGGGGATGATCACTTCTGATTTCCCTAAGCTTTTTACGCTTGTTGGACTGACAGAAGTGCAGGTACAGCTCCATGGTGGGCCACAGCTTCAGAGGAGTTTTGGAGAGAGAGAACTGCAAAACTTCAGCCCTGATGAAGCCACCTTGGCTTCAGGTGGTGCCTGTGGATTCTGGTGTGTGGATACAGAGCACCCCTTCCAGCAGGCAGAGTGCAGCATGTGGGGGGACTATGGTGGAGGGAGAGGAGGTGGGGCTGGGGAGACCTGGGCTGCAGCAGCAAACCATGGCAGAGCTCCAAATTCTTCAATAAAGTGAATAAAAACAAAGCTAATTGTGGAAAGAAGGTGCAAATTAATAGAAAGATACTTTGGCAGACAGAGATTGGCCCAAGAACGGGGTAAATCAGGTGGGTCACCCATCTCTAAAGCTTGGATTAAATACAGGATGTGGGATTTGGTGTACAGGGGAGGCTTCTGGTCAGGTCTGATGCATCTTGGGGTTACCAGGCAGAAGAAGCCTGTTTCAAGCTATGGATGTCAGGCTGTCATATTCACAGGGATGCCAGGATCCCTTGCATTGAGTTAGCAGGAACAAACAGTTCTCTGAGCAGTAGTTTAATGTAGTGTCAGATATGATATCAGTATCTCTTTGAAATAGAATTTGATTTTTTTAAAGTGTTTTTTCTTCTCTGTGCTGTCAGTGCTGAAGCTTGTAGGACCAATTTATCTATCCACTGGTGCAAACTTAAGTTTAGATACTGGTAAATCTTCTCTTTTGCTCAAAGGATCACCTTTTCCACCCTCATAAACATTGAAATACCTTTTCCTATGCCAGAAAAGACCAAAGAGCTGTGGAAGAGGCAAACACTGGACTGGAACAACAGGAAAAAATGGTGCCACTCAGAATTAAGCCCAACTTTGTTTGGCATTTTGGCCCCATGCAAATGAGTGGTGAAATTTGCATCAGCTTGGACTGAGATAAGCCTTAATCCATGATAGATTGTAACTCTTTGCTGCTCGTATTGTGAGTAGTGTAGATATGGGTTTCTAGGCCTCAGGCAAGTCTGGCTGTGGCTTGGATCACAGCTGCCTCACTGAAGCCAGTTGCAAAAGTCGTGTTGACTTCAATGTGACCAGGTTTGGGCCCTGCAGCAAGCCTGGCCTTTTAGTCAGCCGAGATCAAGTGTGATATTAATTTAATACCTGATGAATCATCTTGTAGGATCTAATTTTTCCCATTGCAGGGAAAGGGGTGTATTTGACAACCCAATATGATCCCTCCCTCTTTAACTGCTAATCCAACTAAATCTTCTGGCAGCAGACATCTGAAAAACACTGGAAACTGCCATCCCACAAACGTGGCGATGTGCTGTAAAAATAGCTTTATGCTGAAATGCTATTTCATTACAGCAGTTGCTATAGTTTCTGGATCTGGCAGAGATTCCTTCCCCATAAACCCTGACTTTACAGGGGGGGTGTTGTAAGTCAGCTGTTGTGATTCCCATTAGGCTGAAACTTGGCACTGAGTCCATCTGTAGGTTAAACTCATCCCCTGCAGGTCTTCTGAGCCTTCTCAAAGTGTTTGTGTGTGACTTGTGCACAGAAGAAATACCAGCCCAGATTCACTGGCTGCTCTGAAAGGCTCATTTCTGAGTTCCTGAGAGGCAGGAGCAGCCCTAAGAGCAGCCAAGGCCAGGAGAGACTCGGTGTAGGCGCAGTCAGATGAAATACCATGGTGAAGGTCAGCTTCTTTATTACTGTCTCTCTCTGCTTTATGTATTATACCTCAGTCTTTCCAAGGTGACAAAGGAGAAAATGAGAAAACCCACATGTGTTCCTGGCTCTCTGTTTCTCTGCACAGCTTCCATCTGTCCTGAGCTGTGAGATGTGCAAGCTGCAGGAAAAGGTGAGAGCCAAGGAGGCCTTTCCCAGCCAGGTCTCAGCTTGGTTTGAGCCCCAGAGCAGCAGGAGAGCAGGTGGGTGCAGAGAAATTCCCCACAGACATCCCAGCAATGCCAGGGAGAAGCTCAGAATGAAGCATTGGTGTATCTTGCACCTCCCATGAGCTTGCATAGGACCAGCTGGCCTCTCTGAAGAAGGCAGATGTTCTCTTGGGGCTTATTCAGGAGGACCAGAGGCCAAGGTGTGGACAAAGCCAAATTGTTCATCTCCTGTCAGCAGTTTTGCACTTTTAGTTAGCAAGAGCCAAGTAAGGGTTTGTGGGGTTTTCAGTTAGCAGGAAGAAAGTCACCACTGGAAATCTTCCACCTGGAGGCCAGTGCTTCTCCTGAAGGTGAAGATATGTCAGTGCATGATGTCAGGTGAACTAAAACTTGGGAGGGAATGGTTTGTTTGGAGTTACTGTAGAATGGAGCCAAGCAGAAAATGCAGTTATTTGGGTTATGACCTGTTGCTGTTTGTTTGGGTCCTGAACACAGCCTTGCTCATTGTCATACCAAGGATCAGGGGCTGCAGAAAGCTGCTGGTGATGGAGGGGGCTGGGCATCATCCTTTAGGGGATGTGCATCCACACACAGCTTTGGGAATCCCCAGCCTGGAGAGGCTCTGCCATGTCAGAGCTGCAGGAAAGGCAAGGGGCAGGAATATCTTTAAAAACATCAAATAAATAAATAATCCTTTCCATCCCCTGGTGCCTCTGATCCCACATTGTGTCAATGCTGAGGAGCCACCCACGTGGTACGGGCAGTGCTGTGGGTTCCTGTGGCCCCATTGCAGGCAGGTCACTCCACAGGCTTCTCTTTGATGTTTAGGCAAGGTCTGGATATTTCTTTTCTCTTTTCTTTACTTTTCCCCTTGGAGGGCCAAAGGCAGTGGTGTTGTCTCAGAGCCAGCTGTGCTCTATGCAAACCAGATGCCCATCACAGGCAGCTGTCAGGTGTCAGCATAACCCTGGCTGGCTTGTGCCATGAGAGATCTGTGCTTGAGAGGTCAGTTCAGGAAAGCTGAAGCTCTGCTCCAGTCCAGTCCTCATGCCATGGCAGCACCATGTCCTTGCCAAGGCACAGAGGCTCCACAGGAGCCACATTTCTGCAGCATCTCCCAAAGCTCCTCAGGTGGGACCCACCTGGGTCTGCTGTGACTGTGTTCTGCTTTCAGGAAAAGGGAGATGCGAGATGGCCTGTGGAAATCCCTTGCTCCTGCAGAGCCCTGAATAGGCAGGGGACAGGAGGTGCCTTCCTCTCCCTCCTAAGCCAGGGTTTGCTTATGAAAAATGAACCACATGCTCCGGTCCTTGCCACCAACGCCTTTCCTTGCGGCTTTCTGTGTGCTGCAGTTGCATTTTGCAGACATCTGGATTCAATAACCCTGCTGATACAGCCCATAAAATTAGAAACCAAACACTGTGGAAGGCAGAGGTCAGTGAGTGATTCATCCTGATATAATGTGCTGGGGCTGGAGCGCTCCATGACTCAGGATGGGGCTCTGCAGGACCCTGGGGTGCAGCGGGGCAGCCCCCTGCCCACGGCTCCCTGTGCTCTGTGAGGAGAGCTGGGAAAGCAGGGGGAGGCACTGGTTGCCTCCAGCATTTCCCTGACCTCAGAGGGAGAGACCTGGCACCTCCGCCTCCAGAACCTCTGCGGCTTCCAGAGGAAGTGCTGTGCATCCCCTTATTGGGGGGATAATCAAGGACTTGGAAAAATTGGGCTTGTTTCCTCTCCACAAACTTCTTGTGTAACTACAGACAAACCCCTGCTTTCCTTTCTGGCTGTAGACCCAGACTTGAGCCTGCTGAAAGTCCCATTTAGCGTGGAGAAGCTCCATGTGTGCCTTAGCTTATCCCTGCAGAATGCTGGGCAGCGAGGCTGAGCTGCAGCCCGTGGCTGCTCTTCCCTGTCCTTGCAATGCTCTCCAAGCACCTGAGCCCCATCTCTGAGGAGGAGGAGGTGGCTGCAGCGTCCCCAGGCTGGACAAGGCCCTGGCTGGAGCCAGATTCTGCCTAACAGGTCTTCTGCCAGCAGCTGGCACTGGTGCTCAGTGCCCTGAGCCTTGGGTGGATGGTTTCACTGCCCCAAACTCCTTCCTGCCTCAGTGGCTCTGGATCACCAGAATCTTTGGCCATGTGTGTGGAGGTGACAGGTCTGATTCTCTCTTTGCAGCACCCTGTGACTCCTGTTTCTGTGGTGAGCAGAGCTGGAGCTGATGTTTTGTTCTGCAATGCGCCAGCACCAGGCTTGAGCAGGGACTAAGACGTGTGTGGCTTAGAGGGAGGTTAAAGCTCGTGCTTTAATATATTTAAATAGATAATATATTAAAATGGAGAATGGAAGCAGAGAGAAGGGGATGGAAAAGATCAGAGTGCAGAGAATATATTTGATGCTGTATTGCTGCACAGAAATTCAGAAAGCCCATGGATACCCTCCTGCTGCAAGCACAGCTGTGCCTGCTGGATGGTGTGTGCTCATCATCTGGGATGAGCATCCTGATTTCTGAGCCTCAGTGGTGTTTGTCCACTTTGGTTCTCTCTGCAGCCAGGAGAGAGAGAAACTGTCATATTTTCGTGGTGACAGCATGCAACCCGCTGTCTCCAGAGAGCAAAGCACAGCCAGAGGGATGGAGGATTGTTTTCACCGTCCTGCATGCGGGCTGTGACTCACACGGGGACGCTGGATGATGAGGGAGGGATTTCAAAGTCAGGAGGAGAGCCAAAGGCTGAATCCTGCTGGCAGCCCTTACCTGCAGGGCTGCACAGACTTGGGGATGGTGTTTGCTACAGCAAGATGTCCCTTGTGACCTAGGATGGAAGTGGGTTGTGACCCACACGTGTGACTGGGCTCTTGTAGGACGTGCAGGTCCGAGCAAGAACTGGAGTCTGGGCTGGTGGCAGCAGCAAGAGGGTGGTGATGTCACACCAGCTCAGACTGGGGATGTGCACTGGCTAAACTGGGAAGCTGGGCCTGGCTTGGTAGCACTGCTTTGGTTCTCACAGAACTCTGCAGGACCGAGTCTAGGCGAGAGGTCTTTTATAACACTGGTTTTATCATAATGATTCTCAGAATTTTCACTCCTCAACACATTGAGAACACTGGTCCTGTTGGCCTGAAACCATATTTTCCTGCTACTCTGTAGCAAAGACAACAATCTCTGGAGCCACTTCCTGGGCAATTTTGGGGTGAATAATATCTGTGGTTTCCCTTGTGTTTGCACAAGTATTTATATCTGCAATCATATAGAGAAACTCTCATCCCCTGGTACTGCAGAGAGGCATCTTGTACTGCCAAGAGCTGACATATCAAAGACTTTTCCTTCCCCCAAACCTTCAACTGGGGTGAAGCTGTTAATCTCCTATCCTGAGACACACCCCTTGTGCTAAATCCCTTGCCTTGCTAGGAGGGAGCTTGCCTACAACCTGCAGGGTTTAGAGCCATCCAGGGGCTCTGGAACGGGGGTTCTGCACCTCGTGTCCCTCCTCAGGGCTCTCAGGGGAGGAGGCACAAGGCACATTGCCTGGGGGCTGCCCTCCCAGCGTGTTTTTTGTGGAAATGGAGCCTTGTGGCATTGCATGAGCACAGCTGGAGCAGCAGCAGGGGATAATGTGGTCCCGGAGGTGGGCATGCTCCTCTCCATCATTTTTACTGTTGGTGGTGGGAGGGGGATTCACAGAATTCACAGAATCACTGGCTTGGAAGAGACCTTCAAGATCATTGAGTCCAACCCAGCCCCAACACCTCAACTCAACCCTGGCACCCAGTGCCACATCCAGGCTTTGTTAAACACACCCAGGGATGGTGACTCCACCACCTCCCGCCATTCCAGAACTTTATCACCCTTTCTGTAAAAAACTTTTTCCTAATATCCAGTCTAAATTTCCCTTGGTGCAGGTTAAGACTGTGTCCTCTGGTTCTGTCAGTGCTGCCTGGAGAAAGAGCCCAATCCCACCTGAGCACAGCCACCTTTCAGGAGCTGTAGAGAGTGATGAGGTCACCCCTGAGTCTCCTTTTCTCCAGGATGAACACCCCCAGCTCCCTCTTTAAGGTTAAGGTTGTCTACAGAAGTGTCATCATCCAGTGCTGGATAAATGAGTTGCCAAGAGAATGTTTTGCCATGAGGCTCTAGGCTGGATTCAGTAGATTGAGCTGGGCCCTGGAGGCAGAGAGCCTCCTTCTGCTTCAGCTGATGATGGAATTTAATGCTGGATTGGCAGGTGCTGCACTAGCCCAGACCTCAGCCAGGACAGTGTGAAGTTTGGCTGCCTGAAGTGCTGCTAATGTGTGCCCAGAGTGTGCCCAGGAGTTCCCCCGTGGTGCCAGCTCAACATCCCTCAGCTTCAAGGGACATCTCTCCACCACCTCCCCACCCTATGCAGATCTTGCTCCTTCTGAGGTGACTCTTAATCCCATCTAACTTTGCTGAGGGAAAACTGATATTCCCCAAGGAGGCACAGGCAGGATCAAAGACGAGCAAGATCTTTATTCTGGAAAGTTTGGCTGGATTAGTCTCAGCTTTTATAAATATGCAGATCAAGTACTATGACCTACATTTCACTTCAAGGATATTTTATTAACTTTATTTTTTTGACTTGTCATGGCTTGAGTGTGGCTTGGCTGAATGGCTTCAGACTGTTAACAGCCTTGGCCTTGACATCAGCTTGTGCTGTTAAGTAATTTGCAACGGGTTTCTTTAATTACAAATGCTCTTATTTTTCATATTGTCACAGTCTGCATGGCAGATACAGATTTTTAAAAACCACGTGCCTCAGCCATGAGGTATTTGTAGAAGCTGTGGCTCAGCTGGGGGGACAGGCATGGGCCACACAGCCATCAGGACATCTGCAGGCAGGGGAGCACGTACTCACTGGGAACACCAAACAGAAAAGTGGGGTGCAGAGCTCTCAGCAAGAGGATGGAAGCCCAGTACTGCTGAAAAATCACACCCAAGGAATCCCAAATGTTGCAGCCACAATTGTGAGCTGCAGATGAACAAACCCCATGTTTATCTCTCCTCAGCAGAGTTTCTGCTTTGCAATGACAGCTGTGAATGGTTTCGGAACCTCCAGAGCCACGAGGAGGCTGAGGCACCTTTGCAAGGAGATGTCTGGGGAGGAAACGCCCAGCCAAGGAGGAAAAACAAATTAAATAAAAGCTCTTGCTGTTTTCCTAATTGTTGCTGTTTCAAGTCAAAACACAAACAAAGAAACCTCAGAGGAGTTCACGGTGGGACAGGAGCTCAGTTTGCTGTGCTGTAGCCCTGGCTGGTTCCAGTAATGCTGCTCTCAGCACTGGGGCTGCTGCTGGTGCTTTTGGGGAGAACAGGAGCAAATGGGGGCTGTTGGGAGAGGGAAGCACTGAAACAAAAGACTGTGCTGGCAGCTCAGTGGGTTGGAGAGGCCATGGAGCCCTGGTCCTGAAGAACTCAGCCACAGAGGGAATTAGAAGTTAATCAGATTGAATAAATCATGTCACAGAGTGTGCTGGAATTGCGGCATAGGGGTGAGGGGCAGCTGTGCATTGGGGCAACATGGCAGGCAGGGCATCCTTGTCTGGCCACACTGTCCCAGAATTGGGGCTGAGGGTGGACTGACTCACTGGCACCAGGGCATGTTCAGCAGTGCCAGGGGGAGGCTTTAGGCAGTGCAGGTTTAGCCTCAAGGTAAGAGGAAAATATTGGGATATTTGGCAGGTCCAGCTGCCCTTCTCCTGCTGCACTTTTTTGCCTCAGCAGGGGATGTTGTCAGGGTGGTGGCCCAGGCATGACACAGGGGACTGGAGCACTTCTGCTCTGGAGACAGGGCTGGGAGAGCTGGGGGTATTCAGCCTGGAGAAGAGAAGGCTCCAGAGAGACCAAAGATGCTAAAGGAGCTCCAGGAGCACTGGAGGAGGACTTTGAACAAGGGATGGAGGGACAGGACAAAGGGGAATGACTTCAAACTGACAGAAGGCAGGGTTAGATGGGATATTGGGAAGAAATTCTTCCCATGAGAGTGGGGAGGCCTGCACAGGTAGCCCAGAGAAGCTGTGGCTGCCCCATCCCTGGAAGTGTTCAAGACCAGGCTAGATGGAGCTTGGCACAACCTGGGCTAGTGGAAGGCATCCCTGTCAATGGCACGGGTTGGAAGAAGATGATATTCAAGGTTCCTTCCAACCCAAACCATTCTGTGATCTTGTGCCATGCAGGCACTGTGTGGCTGAGCCCGAGGGCTGTCTGCAGGCCAGCTCCTCCATGGGCACTGGGCATTCTGCTTTCATGTCCTGGTCCAGTCCCATGGAGCAGCCTGGGTGTGGAGCACAGCAGGAGCTTCTTTATCCTGCTCTGGCTCTGCCTGGCCAAACCACACATGCTCCAAAGCACTGCAACTCTGATCTGAATAAATAAAAAGCTCTTCCAATTCCTCCTATCCCTCCCTTGCCTCACCCCCAGCTCTGAAAGAAAAAGGAGAGTTCAGGAGTTTCACATAGCATCCAGTTTCAGGCAAATGTTTTCTGTAAAGCTAATTGAAAATGTTCCTCTGTGCTGTTCCCACTCACACGAGGCTGTCGGGGAGGTCAGGCTGTGGTGATGTTCCTGTGCACCCCTGCTCTGGGACTCAGTGGCCACAGTCCAGCACACGGTGCTGAGGAAGGTCCTGAGTGATTACAGAAGGAGCTGGCAGGTTTTGTCAGATCCTCATAAACTCCTGGAGCTTTACAGCAACTGCCCAGCCCCAGAGAACCGCCATCCCAAAGAATTTATGATGCAAATCTATGTCCCAGACTTGTCACAGGCCAGCACCAAAAAGCTCAAGTCATCAGGATTTGCATTGCATGAGCTGATAGGGATGTGTGGCTCCCTGTGAAAACGTGTTCAGCAAAGCCTCTCTCCCTTATCTCTCTCATCTTTGATGCTCCCCTGGCTCAGCAAGGCCCTGAGAGTGCCCAGGCTGGGAGCCACCCCCAGGAACCTGCACTGGAGATAGCGCAGAAGGCAGTGGCTTGCATGTCCCCAAGTGTCCCTGGGCTGTCTGACTGGCCTGGATGTGTCCACAGGCATCCCTGCCTGGGTGCAGCCCCATGTCCTGCCTCCCTTGGTGCCAGGTTTGGGCACACAGGGGCTGTGGCAGGAGTGAGGCTTCGTGCGAAGGCTCAGGTTTAGGAGGTGGGCATTGACTTTTGGTGAATTACCTTCATCTTCTTAGTTCTCCGCTTGCTCATGAGTGTCACAACAAGAGAGCCTGGAAAGACGCCCAAACACACCAGAAAGGAATCTAATTTCTTTTCGAGGGAGTTGCTGCAGAAAAACATTTGAGTTATTTGCTAAGCTCTAATAATGATACTTTACATTTGCATTGCAGCTTCCACCTAAGGGCATCTTGGCACAGCCAGTAATTAAACCTCCGAGTCCTTGTGAGGGAGACAAAGCTCTTTTCTAACATTTGACAGACAGCTAAACTTTGGGCCAGGGTCAGATTAAGTGGCTTGCTCAGAGATGTACATTGAGTGTGCAGCAAATCCAAAATCAAACAAGAGCCTTGCTCAGCGCAAGGAGACATTTGGGATTCTGCTCCCTCTGCTCTGCTCCAGTTGGCTTTTGTAAGCCTCTGTGGTTTGATGGCAGTTCAGAGACATCCCTTCTTGGTATTAAATGCAGGAAGGTCTTTTGTTTGATTTAGGCAACAAGGCGAGCTAATTGTGAATTCAATTTTGGTTTAGAAATTGAAGCTCAGTCTCCATCACCTTAGCAGCCACAGAGTTATCTCTCAGGACTTTGCTCCAGCACTAGATTCATTTCAGGTCTGTTTTCTTTAGAGCTTTATGGTCAGTAATTAATGGTATAATTACACATGGACATAATGACGGCTCCTGACACGGCAAAGCTCAGGGGCAGGGCACTGAGTGTGGCTCATTGTTTGCTCCTGTTTCTTTATTTTGGAGGGTGAAAGCAGGCAGCTCTGGGCTCTGACAGCCCAGCTCCACTGGGGGAAACCCTTCTGCACCAGTGCTGTGTCCAAAGGCACCAGCAGCCCACAGAAACCCACACGTTCCTCTGCTGTGCTGGCGAGCGTCCTGTCATTTCTTGTGGCTCACTGGGAGAATCCTGAACGGGGCAAACCAGGGGGAGTCCAGCACACCTGGGCTGGGGGGCAGGGCTGGACAGGGCAGAGCTGCTTGAGCTGAAGGAGTTTTCTCTGTGCCTCTGGGTTCTTGCTGGCGTTTCCAAGTTTTCCCTCCATGCAGTGTCTTGGCTGAAGACAGATCTGGGTGCTGAGTGCTCTCAGGAGGTTACAGTGTGCAGGTACAGACAAGCAGGGGCATGTGATGGACTCTCAGGGCTCTCTTTCCTGCCAGGAGATGAACTTGGTCATAGTTTCAGTGCAGTGGTGCTGCAGGCACCTGGACCTGGATCTGCTCTCTGGTGCTCTTTAATTTCCCCATCAGGCAATGGGGACATTCCATGGTGAGGACAGATCTCTCCACCCTGGACTATTGGGGACAGGCAGACCCCAGGGACATCTGATGGAGTTATTTTAGGGTTTATCCCTACTCTGGCTGCCCTAGGGATGACACTTAAACTCTGGGGTGTTTCCTCTGCTTCCAAGTCATGCCATCCCTGTGTGGCCCTGCACATGGCCACCAGTGCCCCCTGAGCCCTGACAACCATCAGGACACAGCCAGGCTGGAGGAACACCATGGCTCAGACCTTGGCTGCTCTTCCATCCCCATCTACTGGCCAGCCTGGAAAAGAACTTCCTGGGGAAATTCCACGTGGCTGCTCAGCTTGTGGCTGGGCATGCTGGGTCCTTGTGCCACCCCTGCCTGGCCCCGGTCAGGATGGTGGGACCAGCGGTGGATTTGTTTATGAGGAGAAGGCAGTTCACTCTGATTTTTGGTGGGATTTTGCAAGACCCTGTGAAGTCTGTATGCAGAGAGGGAAATTGCTTTGTGCTCAGCTCTCAGCTCTGATCAATGTTGGGTCTCTAACTCTGGGAGTTTCTTATCCTCTTTCCTGTGCTGAGTTTTAGAGGAGAAAGTAATGGTAGAGGGCCAAGAGTGGGACAGCATCTCCACTGCCCTGGCTCATTGTGAACCCTACACACCTTTGGTCAAGTTCTCTGCTTTCTCTGTAGATTAAAAAAAAAAAAAAAATAGAGTAGCAAAACCTTCCTGCCTCACTGAGAGCCTGCTGGGAACATGTGAGTGAGGCTGAGGTTCAATTTGTCTCCTGGTTTGTCCCAGCTGGAATCAAAGTTATGCAAGCTGATGGCAGCAATGTTGTGAGGGTGTTTTCCCAGTGGAGCTTGCTCCCAGAGGTGGGGATGGGACAGGGGTGCTGTGGGCACTGGGCAGGCAGCTGCAGATTGGCAGTGTGTGGTGGATGGTCTCTCCTTTGCAGGCAGAGAAGTTGAGTCAGGGTGATGAAAGAGGGACAGCAGCTGCATAGGTGCTTCCTGAAGAGAAATCATCTTGGAGATGTCCTGGGGAAATGCCACCATCAGGCTCTGCAGGTTCCTGCCTTCAGAGGCTGATCCCCAGCCCTCCCTTGAAGGACTTGGCTCTCCAGAGCACAGCACTGACCTCTGGTTTTAACTGCTTTTCCAATTTGATTGATCTCTCCATCTCAGAACTGAGGGAGAGAAAACTTCTGGTTTTTGCAGACATAGATATGAAAGGCAGAGAAGAAAGAAAATGGATAGGTTGGTCCAGCTAGTGCCAACCAGCAGATGCCCTGAGTAATTTTGAGATCCAGATGCCACTGACTGCATTTGCAGTGACGTCAGCTTATCCCCATGCTGATTACCAGGAAACAAGAGCTATGGTGAGAGGAGCCATCCCCAACCCCGAACCAGCCACAGCCTTCCCTGTGCTCCAAGACAGAGCCACAGCCCAGGCTGGTTTGTTCAGAGACACATCTGTGCTGTCAGGGCCTGCTTGGCCTCAGTCAGTTCCAATGATTGCACAGCTAAAGCACAACTACTCTGATCTCAGATCCAAGTTCAGCTTTTCATGTTTCAGAGAAAAAAGGAAAGTCCTCTGGAAGACCCAGCCAAAGCTGCAGTGGTGCAGGACCCAGGGTGGGTTGTGTGGTTGTGGATGCTGGCTGCAAAGTTTGCATGGATTATCCTAAAAGGATGATGTGCAGTTGCAGATGGGTTATCAAGCATCTACTTCATATCTTTACTCTTAGAAGAAGTGATCAGAGATGGTTTCTGCTGCTTTGAGGGCCAATTCTCATATTCTGCTCCTGTTCATTATGCAAGTGCTGCATCACCTGCAGTCTGCCCTATTTCAAGGACAGTTTCTTCCATTTCTAAGACTGTGCTGCTCTCAATGGGTGGTCAAACAGTCCAAGTCCTCAGTGTCCACCTTCAGGGCACCTACCAGGCATCAACTTGGAAAGCTGGAAACCTTGCCGTTTTATCACAGCCCTTGGATTTTTCCAAGCTCCCTCAGATTGGCTTGAAGCAGGTGCTGAAGGCTTAACAAAAGGTGTTAACCAAAACAACTTTGAGGTATTTTCAGGACTATTTAGGTGCTGGGAGAAATCATCTTAATCAGAACCATCTGTAGAGACCTGTGATGGCAGAGAAAGTTGTGGCTGCTGATTTACTCTCAGAGAAAGTTGGCTGCAGCAGTGCAGGGCTGTGGCTGCATTTATAGAGAATATGTATGAAGTTATGAAAGTGCCTGGATTAGTCTGTGGAAAGAGACAAGTGATGCTCCCAGCAGTGCTTCCATCTGCTGAGTGGGGAGACCCTTGGGGTTTCTACAAGAGGAACCCCGGGGGGGACCATTGCTGTAGGAGATCAGTACCTGAATAACTCTCTCTTTCTCTGGTCATTCACCTTGCAGGGACTAGGGATGGGCCAGAGCTAAAAGCTTTCAGAAACGCCTTTCACCTCCCCAGGAGTGTGCCCGTGTCCCCACAGTCCCCCATGGTAGCTGTGCTGGGCTCTGCCTGCCACCCCAGCAGGATGGGGAGCCCTGCACACCAAACCTGGGGTGAGGGTGTGTTTGTGAGAGCTCCAGCAGTGCTGGGGAATCACCTCTGAGGCTGTGGTGAGTCCCCAGGTACAGCATGGCTGTCCCTGATCTCTAAATGCACACCGAGACTGACTGCCAGTTCTGGAACACAGCCTATCCTTACAATTATCTGCGATCCCCAGTGATACGAGACATTTAATCTGTGTCTCCTGACTTCTTGTCAGATTAATTACTGTCAGCACGAGTGTTTTCCGCTGTTTTCAGGGGAATCCAGTCATGGGAAAGCGGAAAAACAACTCTGCTTATTTCAGCAGGGCTGGAAGGAGGCGGGAGGGCACTGAGGGTCCTGTGGTGCTGCAGTGGGGCTTCTGCAGGCCCTGGGCTGGTGACCTTAGAGGTCTTTTCCAACCTCACCGATTCTATGGCTTTGCAGGCAATGTCAGGAGCATGTCTGGCTTGCAGACACATCTCCTTGTGTGCAGGGCTCCGCCGGTGCCGGTGCGAGTGGCCGGGTGAGCCCTCAGGGCTGGGCCTCGGTCAGGCCCCGGCCCGGGCCAGCGGGGATGGTGTGTGGGGAGAGGGGGAAAGGGGAACGGGAAAAAGTGTCTGGGCTCCTGGAGAACGGCATGAGGCTCTTCCCTCTTCCCTCTGTGGGCAGTGATAAATTTGGCAGCTGCTGCAGTGACTGCGTGGGATGTTTTCGTGTGTGCGCGACTCTTGCTGGTTTCTCAGGCTGCGGCCCCCTCCGAACGTGAGCTGAGGGGTGGAAACCTAATCCTGTGTGTGGGCGGAGAGCCCATCCGAGCGCTTTTGGGATGGCTGGGTTTATCCTCAGTAAATCCAAACGGATACTCAGCAGTGCAGGATGCTCGTGGTACCCATTAGGGATCCGGGCAATAAAAGCAGAGAAAGCAGGGGGATGCTGAGGCTGTGGAGAGCAGCAAGCAGCGCTGCCAAGCCCTGCTTCTCCCAGCTCTACTGATCAGGAACCCAACATGCTCCGACCAAACAGCAGCAGGGCTCGAGCATTTGCACAGGTGTCACCCCATGCTCTGGCAAATGACACTTTCTCTGCTGTGGGTTGGGAGGGTGGTGTGATGATGGGCTGGTGTTCACCACCTCCTCCTCCCCACTGGCTGCAGCCAAGGGATGGCCTGGAGAAAAGGAGACTCAGGGGTGACCTCATCACTCTACAGCTCCTGAAAGGTGGCTGTGCTCAGGTGGGGCTGGGCTCTTTCTCCAGGCAGCACTGACAGAACCAGAGGACACAGTCTCAAGCTGTGACAAGGGTAATATAGGTTGGATATTAGGAAAAAGTTTTTTACAGAAAGGGTGATAAATTTCTGGAATGTTCTGCCCAGGGAGGTGGTGTAGTCACCATCCCTGGGTGTGTTTAACAAAGCCTGGATGTGGCACTGGGTGCCAGGGTTTAGTTGAGGTGTTGGGGCTGGGTTGGACTCGATGATCTTGAAGGTCTCTTCCAACCCAGTGATTCTGTGAATTCTGTGAATCCCCCTCCCACCACCAACAGTGACAATGATGGTGAGGAGCATGCCCAGGACTTCACATCAGGATGGATCCTGCAGGCTGGAGGCAACCACCTCCTGGATCACATTATCCCCTGCTCCAGCTATGGTCATGCAGTGCCACAGGGCTCCATTTCCACCAAAAACATGCTGAGAGGGCAGTCCCCAGGCAATGTGCCTTGTGCTTCCTCCCCTGAGAGCCCTGAGGAGGGACACGAGGTGCAGAATCCCCATCCCAGAGGTGTTGGGGCTGGGTTGCACTTGATGATCTTTGAGGTCTCTTCCAATCTAGTAATTCTGTGAATTCTGTAAATTCTGTGAATTCTGGATGCAATGCCTCCAGCCAGCAGCATCACTTGGGATAGAAAACCCCCTTGTGGGCTCATCCCTGTGGTGTGCATAGAAGACCATGTCTGCAGGCAGCCCTGGGTGAATGTGTTGGAGAGGATAAACTGCAGCTCACAAAAGATAACCCTAAATTCACTCTTTTCTTAACGTAGAGTCTTCCTTGAACAAATCCATGAAGATGCTGAGGGGGGAACAGCTAGCTCTGCATGGAGTGCAGGAAACGCCTGGCTGGGAAGCTCTTGAGTTCAGTGGTGTGGTTGGAGGCACTTTGTTCTTTTCCAAAAATTAGATAAAATCTAAGGTATTTTCCCAGAAAAATCTCTGTGTCTTCGCCCTCTCCCTGACAGAGGCTGCAGAGCAGAAGTGCATTTGGAGCCCCTTGGGCTTTTCCCATGGAGCACTTGGCTTGTTAAAGTATTTGACATCAGAGTTCTTTATTACCTGCAATAAAAAGCCTCTGCTAATCTTTAACGTGCAGTGTGTCAGAGAAAATGGATTGCATTAAATACCTGTTTATGGGAGTGTTAACTAAAACTTGTAAAAAGGAGTAAAAGTGAATGATGGCTGAAAAAACTTCACTTTGTAACAGCAAAGGTGCTGCCCAGCCAGGCAGTGCCCAGTGTAGTCCAGACCTGAACCCAAGGCTCAGTGCAAGGAGGAACTAGCACCTCTCCCCGTCTCCACCTTTGCTTTTCAGAGATTCCCAAGCCTGCTGTTTTGCTCCCCAGCAGTCTTAATTCAAAACTTCTTCAGCAAACCACCCCAGACACATGTCTGTGTTGAAGAGCACAGCCTGTCTGGGGGCATGACTGGAGCTCCAGCACTGCCCTGTCCCTCTGCCACTTGGGTTCAGCACTTTATGACATCTTTCCCTTTTTTATGCAGTTTGGAGAGGTTTGAATGTTACAAAATTAGGCTTTCCTGCAGCTTTTAGGTTTTTATAATGCTGCTTTTTAACACAATGCCTTAATGCCTTGTGGGTTTTGATATTTTCATCTGTTCTCCCCACTACAGGAGGGTGGAACAGAGCTGTGGGCTGTGGTCCCAGGGTGAGATGGCAGAGCCATACCTGCTGCTTCAATAACCTCATAAAAACATTTCAGACCTCTACAAGGATAATTTCATCCCAGTTTCTGTTCAAGACAAGGTCTGGGAGTGTCTGAGCTGTAATTGCATGGACATGCCTGTTCCCAGAGCTCAGCTATTGGATTTCAGACAAGGAAGAAGAACAGCATCAGGTGTCAATTTTTTTTCCCCTGCTCTTTCTACTCCACAGACTATTTTTAATATTATTTTTATTGCATTGTAGATAAACAGCAAATGGATGGGTTCCCATGAGAATCAGGGTCTATCCACTATTCACATCAATTTAGCCAAAGGGAAAGTACAGTTGCATGAGAGACTTCAGTTCTTTTGTGCTGAAATTTCCCCTTTTTTTTATGATTTCATTATATTTACCAAAGCTGGTTCACATTAAGCCATGAAGCCAGTGCTGCATCACCCCATGGCTGGGAGGAGGAATGGGAAAGGGTTGTTTCAGCAACATTGTCACCCCAACTGCTGCTGACAGCAGCTCTCAGCAGGGCAGGGGGGTTGAAGGGGCTATACGACCCTCTTCTGACTTCCCCTGCATGATTGTATAGTGGGATGAATGTGTCCTTGCTTTCCCCAATGCTTTGATCTGCAAGAGGCTGTTTGAAGTGGTCCAAAGCAGCATATTTATGGCAGCATTGCTCTGACTTAGGCTTGGGAGATGCGCCGTGGCTCTGTGTGCCATCAGCCCTGGAGAAAAATGCACCGTGGCTCTGTGTGCCATCAGCCCTAGAGAAAAATGCACTGTGGCTCTGTGTGCCATCAGCCCTAGAGAAAAATGCACCGTGGCTCTGTGTGCCATCAGCCCTGGAGAAAAATGCACCGTGGCTCTGTGTGCCATCAGCCCTGGAGAAAAAGCTCCAGTGCATGTGTTGTGCTGCCTCATGCCCAGCTGGGAGGGAAATGCCAGCTGCCTCAGATGCTTGTACAGGACAGGGATGTTGTTAACTTGTTGGCCTGGGTGTGACTTGGGCACTCTTAGGTTGGTCATGAATTCAACAGATCAATTGACCTATGGATGTGCTGGCCTCGTCAATGTGTGGTGAATTCCAGGAGGTCCCAGGTGGATACACTCTGGGAAAGTGGTTTTTGAAGGACAGATGCTTTTGAGGGCTGGGGCAGGGAGACTGAGCATGAGGTCAACAATAGGATGTGTGTGATCCACAGGAAATCTCTGTCCATGTGTGATGCTGATGAATTTGGTGACAGAGCCAGCAAACAGCAGTGTAAGGAGTGGGAAGAAGATGTGGGAAAGAGCTGATGGATGCAAAAGGCATTGGAGAGCTGGAGCATCTTCTGCAACTGCAGTCAGGATAATGTCTGGAGGTGCCATGTGGGGAGATGAGTGATGTCAGACAGACCCAGAGGGGACCCTAGTCTGTGCTACATCTAACCCTGGCAGTTACAGCATTAGATCTGCAAGAATTTCCTGCTTTTATGCTGGAAGCTGAGACCTCAGAGCAAGGACCCTGCCAGATGAGGCCTGGAGAGAAAAATTCTTTTCTGTGGTTGCATTTTTGAGGAGCCAAAAGTCAGAGGGTGGTTCTTCAAAGGCAGGCCCTGCTCTGCAGATGGGCTGCCTCCCAGTCCCAAGCATCTCCCTCTGGTGAGCACAGACCAGGCTGGAGCTGCTCAGATCTGAGCTGCTCCCTGGAGTCATGTGTGAAACAGCTGTAGGAAATCTGCAGGTGAAGGGTTGGAAGTGGAGCTGGGATCTCTGTGAGGGTGCTCATACAGCATTTAGAGCAGGCTGTGGAGGGTGAGGCTTTGGTTTGGGGAGCCCCAGCAGGGTTCTGGGGGGTGTTGCTCATCCCCTGTGTGCCTGGTGGGGCTGGCACAGCCCCTTATCTCCAAGGGATCAGTGGTTTATAACTGGGACACCTTTTAATGGGATGGCAGCACTGGAGTCAGTTGTGTGAGCGCAGGCTCACAGGGGTGCTCAGACCTCTGTCCTCTGGGCCTGCTTCCAGCTCTTGGCTTGGCCAGTGTGTCACCCTTCCACGTGACCCAGGGGTGACACACAGGCTGTGTCCCTTCCCTGGGCACTGCCCTGCTCCAAGCTGTGTGCAGGAGCTAAAACCCCATGGATGAGCAGAGCCATGAACCTGCTCAGCAGGAAATGCAGCCTCCTTATGTCACTGAAATCTGCTCCCCACCTCTTGGCCTGAGGCTAGGGCTGGGCAGGGGGGATAAATAGAGGGCAAGTGCTGTCAGTGAGGAAGTCAGGAGGTGAGATGGGAGCAGTCTTGGTGCTCTGGAGGGTGACAAACCTCTCACAGGAGGAGTTTCTGAATGTCTCTCTAACTGCAGCATGGTATCTTGCATGGAACAGAGGGAAGGATCCTGCATTTGAGCTCCTCCTTATCTCTCACCAGAGCCAGGAGCTGGTGGCACTGGGACTGTGCTCTCCATGTGTGTGCCCAAGAACCTCTTGCTGCCATGACCCCATCAACACAGCAGGGCTGGAGGCCAGCCTGCCACTGGAGACTCTGAGTTTTTCCCAGTTATCCGTGCTGTGCGTGGGCTGAGTCGCCATCTCCTGGCTGTAAACCCAGCAGAAGGTTTCCTCACACCCTGCAGCTTCCCCCTGGTTTCATGCTGCTCCCTCCGGCTGGGAGATGCTGAAAGACTCCAGTGCCTCGCTATCTGTCACAGAGGCGAGCAGAGATTTTCCCCCTTCGTGCCTCAATTAAGCACGGAATTTGCCTCCTGGAGCAGGGCAGAGGGTTGGTGCCCCCAAAACTTCTCTGGGAGGAATTTATGGCACCTCTTGGGAGCTCCCCATGGTGTCCTCCCTCGGGGGCCTCCTGGCATCTGCTGAGAGGGACCAAGCAGCACATGGGGCCCTCGGGCCGAGGTGGAGCTGAATGCCTCCTTTGACACCAAGAACCAGACCGAAACTATGTCAACGGAGAGAGCCAGGGAAGATTTTCCTGTTTTTCCTGTTGGAAGCTTTGAACTGTGTCCTGCAGGGTCAGCGCACGGGGAGACACCTTGGGCTGGGATGGGGAGGGTCTGAAATCCTAGATCCTGGGAAAGGGGAGACCAGTTTGCCTGGGAGAGCCCTGAGAGCCCATCCATCTCCAGGGCATTAGCCAGGAAGAAGAATTTGGGGGCAAGTAGTGACCCATGATGTATTCCAAAAGCTCATCTAGCCTATGTGCAATGCCATTTTGGCTGGTTCAGCTGCTATTGGTAAGAGTGTGGTTTGGAAAGAGAACTTTGAATGCCCCAAAGCCTTGGGCATCTCCACACACTGGTGTAGCTTGAAGGGGACCCCTGGGCTGCAAGCCAGCTCTGGGTTTGGGAATCCCACATGGATGTTCTGGGATGCACTCTAAGATGCTCTCTGCCCAGACCAGGCAGGTGGCCCCAAGTCAAGAGTGCAATGAAGGTAGAGCTGAGGCTGTAGGGGCAAAGTTTTGGGGTGGGGNCTTCTGCTCTTGTACAAAGAGGCCAGCACAGGACCTCAAATCTCCCAGCTCTCAGTCCTGTCCAAAAGTGGATAAAAGCTGCTGGGAGAGGGTGACAGCCCAGCTCAGGATGAGCAGGTACAGCCATGGGGTGGCTTGTTACACTGATTCAGTCCCTTCTGCTGCAAGGGCTGCACTCTGAGTTTATTGCTGCATAAAGATACAAAAGCTGATAACACAGGACTGTTTCTCCTGGTGTAGAAAGGTGTTTTATACTGTGGCTTGTTGTTCTGCCAGTGGAGCAAGGAGCAGTCATACCTGCAGGGCTCCTTCAGAATCCCCAGCTTCAAAGGTGTCTGCAGGAGAAGTTGGGGAGCAGTGCTGGGGGGTTAAATCAGCTCTGCCAGAGATGCTGGGCCCTGAGCCAGTAGCAGACCCCCCACCACCAAAAATGCGTGTGCAAAAGAAATGCTCTTTTGGTGTCCCTGAGTGTCTCAGGATTCTGCTGAGACAGATGAGTCCAGGGCTGTGGCTTTCTCCATCCAGGACTTACAGAGACACCAAGTCTCCCCTGGGTGGGTTTTCTCTGCCACCCTTTGCTCAGTCTGGTTATTGTTGCAGCAAATGGAATTATTGGTGTCAGGTTGTGAGTTTTAATGATCCCATGGAAATCCCTGCCAGGTTTAAGCTGGAGCACCAGAGTGATTTTTATTCTTCTGCTGACATCTAGTGTGTGAAAACCTGTAGCACAGTGTACTGGCTGGTTGGGAAATCTGGATATGGGGAAAAAAGGGTTGTTTCTTGCCATATTCAGACACCAGCATCTTCCTCCAGCTCCTCTGTGGGAGCTTCAGTGACCCAGGTGACCACCAGCAAGGGGTGATCCTGCAGGCTGCTGCTGGCTGATATTTCCAGGTAGAGCTGCTGAAAATTAATCCCAGCCAGAGCAGGAGGATGAATTAGAAGTGAATTGTCATCCAAGCCTCTTGCTTGAGGTACTGTGTTTGTTGGGTGTGAATGTGTCAGTGGAAAGAAGGAGCTGCTGCATTATCACAGAGTGATAATGTGTCCTCTGCTCAGGGCTGGGGTGGCAGCTTGTCCAGGAGGCTCAGAGCTGTGCATCCCTGCTGGATGGGGAGAACAGGGGAAAGTGGAGCAGTGACTTCTTGGGTTTGGCTTCTCCCCCTTATTCTGCTTCTGGCCTGGTTTCCAAAAGTTATCTCAGGTCAGCGAGTTCTTCTGTTAAAATAAGGACCTTCTAATGTCTGGTGGTGAATGAGTCGTTAATGTCAGCTGAAATATTCCAGCTTGTTATTCCTGCCCTCTGTCTCAATACACAGAATTTTGGCATCTGCAGGTTGTTGGGGTTGGGATCTCTGGCTCCATCTCCTGGAGATGGGGTTGGGATCTGTGGCTCCATCTCCTGATGCTGCACACGAGGGGCACAGTGCAGCCAGTGGAGGTGGCAGCACACTGCCTGCCCTTGGCACTGCCCCAGCACATTTCCCTCCCTGGTGCTTTAATTTTCTTCATTTCCCTGTGTTTCTCCTCTGTTGTGACAGGAGCCCAGCTTTCAGCCTGCAGGGCTGCTACCACTTTATCACCCTTATCACCCCTCCAGCATTCACCTTGCTGCACTGGAGCCCCAGGAGTGACCCAAACTCAGGCTTGAGATGGGAAGCTTTGCACATCCCAAAGAATCATCAGGGATGGAGTGGACCTGCCCCATATGAGAGTGCTAGTCCCTTGTTCCTGCCTGGGAAATCCTCCTGACACTGTTATGGGACATTTGGTGGCTTCAGGGCTCTGTCATGTCACATCACACGATGGAGCCAAGCAAATGCTCCCCTGTCCTCCCACGTAAAATGTGCTTTAAGGTACAAAGTACTGTGGGAAATCTCATGCTGAAGCATTTACACTGCTGTTCACATGACTTTATTTTGTACAAAACCTCTCAAATCTTGCCAGAAGTCAAAGTTTATTTCCCCATCCTGAGGGTATTTAATCCTCATCTCGTTAACTTTGATTTTCATGTACAATTGCTGAGGAGAGAAAACAACCAAACCATTTTGTATTAGGGAACAGATCAGACATAAATTTATCCTGCAGCCATCCAAGATGCTTATCAGCATGTTCTTCTCTCTTCCTAGCTGCATGAGCTTGCAGAAAAACTGGTTTTGCTTGGCTTTGGCTTTCTGAAAGAAGAAATGATTGCTGGAGAAATTCCTTGGGTAGCACACCCCTGCTTAGGATGGGTTGATGGTTTCAGATGGGATCAAATTGAGGTACCCTGGGTAATGGAAGGATTTGGATCATGAAAAAGAGAGAGATTTTTTTTCCCAACCCAGTTTATTCAGAAAAGTGACCTCTGAATGGGGTGTAACTTACTTCTGCAGTTAAAACCATCTGCTTCTTGCTTTCAGCCACAACCAGCCCAGGTTTATAAAATCAAAAAGAGGTGTTAAGTGTGATTATGAAGCCAAATCTCACACTCTCCCTCGGATTCTGCTGAGGCTGTAGCCAGGCACAGGCTGTCTGAAAGCAGAGCACATCAGGGCATTCCACCAGCCCAATACTCAACTTTGCTCTGAGCAATGGGTAAAACCAGCTCTGGTAAAATCTCTGTTTTGCAAATTTGGAATGAATTCTGCTTTAAAACTGCTTGAAAACCAAACTTCTGCCAAAAGGAACTTTTGCCAAACATCATTCCAGCAAAAGAAATAACAGGAAAGGGCAATTATTTCTTCCTATTTTGGATTCCATCCACCATTTCCTGGTGATTCCTACCCACACATATGAGGTTAGAAAAGAGAAAAATGTCCCCACTCTACACACTCCTCCTCTAGCAGTTTTTAAAGTCATGGATGGCAGGATTTGCATTCATACAAGGTGCATTGCCTGAGTTTACTTATTAACAAAAGTTTTTTCCCTGCTGCTGCAGCTGCAGTGTGCCATACCCACCTGAAGATGCCTCTGCACAAGCATGTTTGCCAAAACCAGGGGGATCTTTCTGTTTATTTCGTGGCTAGGAGTGCTGTGAACTCAGGAATTCCTCCAGATGGATGTTGTTCCCAGAGTTTGCATTGGGCTGAAGGACAAACTGTCTCTAACCAGCTGAGCTGTGGGGTCTGATATCTGTTTTTACTTATTTTTTGCAAAGTTGCATCTGAGGGCTTATCTTGCTTATAAACAGCTCAGTGCTGTCACCAAGTGGAAAAAGCAAATCCCAGAAAATTGCACATGAGCCAGGCTGGAACTCACCATAGCCCACCAGTACAGCATTGCCTTTCTGCATGGTAAGGTCATCACTTTGGATTTGCAACATCACACTGGCTGCTGGGACAGCAAGCACAACAGGCCAGCAAATTCATGGATTTTTTTTTTTCTTTAATTTGCTAGAAATGGAACTTTCCAGAAGTCCTGATAAAACTTTCCTGGAGAACGTGTTTCAAATCCAGGAGGGGCTTTCTTGTCAGGCCCAGAGAGAATGAGAAACACCCAGATAAAAAGGGCATGAACCCACAGTGTGAGCAACAAAGACCAAACTCCCTGCCCATCTCACTCCAGACAAGATGCATGAACTCAGCATCCTGGTGAGTCCCCCAAGACCAGGGTCAGGCTGGGAGCTAACTCTGCTTTATCTCCTGCTGAATAATTCCAGGTCTCATCTTGACAGGGAATGGGAGAACCGTGGTGATTACAAGATGTTTTCAGAGCTGACAGCGCTGTTCTTGCCCCGCTGTAGTGACAGGTTGTGATGAGGCGTTAGCAGGTTGGGGGATGATCAAAGGCAGAGGGGAGGAATTCCCTGCACCAAGAGGGATGCTGGGTCTCTCTCCAATGCCACCTTAGAGCAGAGGGCAAGAAAGACCAAGCTTTTATGCTTCCCCACTTTGACTTTGTCCTGGTCTTTCTTCACAGTGATAAACAGCAGCAGTCAGCCGATAGTGATTTAGTATGTGGAAAGCCTGAGCTTTATCGGTGCCCCTATCCCAGCTCCTTTTAAGTCTCCAGTAGAAATCTCAGCAAGATAAAAACTGTCTGAGTTTGTATCCACACAGGGTAATGTGGCTGAGCCTCATAAATCCCAGCAGGGTATAAATATCACCCCATTTTCCTCAGCAAAACCAAAACTACTGGATACCAGTAATGAAGGGAAGGGCTTGTGCTGCCTGGAGCAGTGTTGGAAAGTGCTTTGCACCCCAAATGTCAGCAGAGATGGGACTCCAGCACTAATCTTGTGATGTCTTTAGGATGCTGAAGCAGCCTCTCCCAGTTTCAGGCAAGAATAATTTCTCATTTAAATGAGAGTAGAGGCAGCCATGCAGAGCAGCCCTAATGCCTGTAGGCGGCACGAGAGTGTGTCTGATCCGAGCTGGACACAGCTCTGTGCTGTGAGCAGCTCTGCAGGGTAAAACAGATGCCACCTGCACATCCTGGCATCTGGAAGACCCTTCTGCTCTCAGTCCCCCATCCCCGTGTGTGGTTGTGGGTTGGAGTGATGCCTTCTGAAGGCTGAGCTAGAGCAGAGGCTGGACAGAGTTAAAGAATAAAGTAGAGATTTATTAAAAGGCCTCAGTGGATCCACCTTGGGCAGCACAAGAGCCCAGCCAGGGCTGCACCCAAGATGAACCAAAATGGTCCCAAAATGCACGAGCACTCACGGGGTCTCTCCCTGTGATCAGCTCTGCTCCATGTGCAGATTGCAGTTCATTGTCCAATTCCAGCTTTAGCCCATCCAGTCCCATCCTTCTTGTTTTTCTCTCTCCAGCCCACGCTGTTTGTGCTCTTGGACCTGAAATTTGGACCATTTGTCCTTGGTCCCCAGCTGGAGCAGGAATTGTTTTGTCTCCCTGCTCTGTGCAGAGAGCTCACCATCCCCTAATGTGAAGCTCAGACCCACACACTAAAGCAGCACAGAATCTGAAAAATACAAAAGCTAAACCTGAGGCATCAGGAGGGTGCAGAGCAGAGCATCCCGAGCCCCAGGCTGTTCCCCAAAGTGTTGTGAAGCTGATGTGGGGTTGCCCAGAGTGAAGCTGGAATCAGACCCCACATATCACCAAACACTCCCTTTGGATGGAACCTCTGCAGTGCTGGCCAGCAAGTTTTCACCCTCTGCACAACACAAGCAGCTGCTCCTGCACAGCCAGGGTCCATTGTCCCAGTCCCCACACTGAGAGAGCGCCAGCTACCACAGCCCTGCTGCTGGGGCAGCAATCATTGCTCCCTTTTATTCCTGAAGACACCTGTGGGATCAAAATGATGGTGTTTGCAACTAGACCCCTCACCCATCACTCCTCTGCCCCCCAGGCAAAGACAGGGAGTGATTTCCTCACGTGTAGGTCCTGGGTTGGGTGGTTTTCTTACTGCCCTGCATTTTAGGGGGAGGTTGGTGAGAGATTCCCTGGAGATGCTGAGTGAAATGCCTCTCACCTGTCTTGGGCACACACCTCTGTCAGCAGCACCTTCCAGAGGCATCTGTCTCCTGCCACTGACTGCAGAGAGCCTCAGGTATTGGCTCAGGCTCATCAGGACACTTAGGAAAGAAAATCAACATTAAATAAATGTTTATGGATTCAACTCCTTGGTAGGAGGCTCTTACAAGGGATTCAGTTTACTTTCATTCATTTAAGGAGAACTAAACTGAGCCGTGGTCATTTTAATTCTGCAAAAACAGTACAAAGAAGCATAATGTGACTTATCTTAATCCACTTGAAAAATCAATCCAGTTTAATTTTCTTGAGTGTCTTGCATAGTTTGCCTTTGATTTTTCACATTAATTAGTTTTATTGTGGCTGACTGAAACCTCGCATGACCATAGCTCCCCTCAGTCACAGAAAATGCTCCTGAGGCAGAGTGGAAATGCAAAGCTCCTGTGTTGGGTGCCCAGGTTGGAGGATGGTCCTGTGCAGTCCCCATGACAATTGCACAGGATCACTGTGGTTAGGAGGTACCTCTGGAAGGTTCAGGTCCAGCCCCTCTGCTTAGAGAAGGGTCAGCTGGCACAAACTACTCAGTGCCATGTCCAGTTGGGTTTGAATGTCTGCAAGGATGAAGAGTCCAAAACATTTTTGGGCCAATTTTTCCCTCAAAAAAATTCCCATTTGACCACCCTAACAGTAGAAAAAAGGTTTCTCTGATGTTTCAAACTTACTCTTTTTTATTTTTCTGTTTCGTCCAGCGTGTGACACGTAGCTGGAGACAATAAAAAAGTGACCATGACTGCAGGGGAACTGATACAACAGAGGAGACTGCTGTGACAGGTGTGCTCTGGGGACCCAAACTCACCTTTGCAGCCCCCTACACCCAGGGCTAGGACAGAAATGGGTGGGAAGATGAGAAAAATCCCTGCACACACCATGGCTCTTTAGCAGGGTGGATCAAGCTGAGAGCAGAAATTGGTGAGACAGACTGCAAGACAGGCTGCAGACTGCCGAGAAATGCAAAAATTTCTCACAGACTGCTGAGAAACTCAAAATTTCCACCCCCCAGAAGTCAGCAGAGCCATAAGAAAGAGACTTTTACAAAGCACTTTGCAGAGGAGGTGAGTTCATCTCTTCATCCTGCAGGTGGGGAAGATGAGGCAGGAGTAAAAGAAACCATTTGCCAGTGGTTACCTGGCAGAGAAATGCACTCAGGTGCCAGCTCAGCACTGGGCCAAGTGCAGTGTGAGTGCCAAGCCCCTGCCTTTATCCCAGGTTTGATCCCACAGCCCTGGGGCTGTGATGGGTAAATGCTTATTGTGCTCTCTGTACAAAACAAAAACAGAACTGCCAAGGTGGGGAACGAAAAAGCACCAAGGCATGGGAATTTGCTCATGGTTTTAAAAAGAGTTGGACAAAATCCAGATTTTAATTTTTGACGGTTTTCCTGGAGAGAAAAATACCAATAAAATGCTAAAAAAAGGCCAAAACAAAGCCATTGGCTGTTGAAATCCAAATGTTTTAAGTTTGTTCTCATTAAACCCCTATAGGAGCATGTGAAATGGAAAAAGAAATCTGCTTTCTTATGATCCAATAAGTCATGAATCTTTAAGGTTGGAAAAGACCTCCAAATTCATCAAGTCATAAAGTGGTCCATTAGGATCCAGTGTCTTGGAGATGAAACTGCACAGTGGCACCTGGAAAGGAGATGCCATTTCCAAAGTAATGGCAGTAACAACCAGATCGCCATTCTGGCAGCTCTGGGGTGGTTTCTCCACTGCTAAAGGCCAGGAACAAGGGGAGCAGCCAGAGGAGAAGCTGCAGTGGAGCTGGGTGTGTAACAGCTGCTGCTTAGAGAGGCTGGTTGCTCTGCTCTCTGAGAAATGCCAAATTACACAATTAAATCAGTCCCTGTTGGATTTAAGCCTTATGGAGCTGCATTCCCAAGGGTGGACTGATGGATTTACTGCTATTTCACCAGTGCTCATTACAAGAGTGTTTTGTTCCAAGATGAGAGGAGGGGATGAAAACTGCACCCCCATCAGCCCCAGCTGAAGAGGATCTGATGCTGAGGAGGGAACTAAAGGGAACAGCATGGACAAAGCAGAGGTTTCCCACTGGCTCTGCAGCCTCAGGGGGCTTTGAAAGGAGGATTTGAGAAGCCTCCAGCCAGCCCAGGCACAGGGCAAAGCTCTTCTCTTCTCTCTCTTCCTCTCCCAGTGTTTTGTGCTCCTGTGGGTGCCCCACAGCTGCAACATCCCCAGCTCTGTCCAGGCTTGTGCTTGTCCTGCAGGAAATAAGATTTCATCTAAGTGAGAAGTGCTCCAGTTCCCCCTGACACGGACAAAAGGAGAAACAGACACAAAACTCGTGCCTTTGAGCTGTTGCAGACACAGGACCATCCATGGACTCAAATCCCACATTCAAACCCAACTCCTGTATCCAGGCTTAGGCTCTTCATCCCCAGCCAGGCCACACCAAATTCCATTTCCCAGCCCCTCTGTGTGGGTGTTCCAAGCTGCAGGAAGGGATCATGGTGGTGACACTGAGTGTAGCTGAAAGCTCCACCCAAGGCTGGCCCTGCTGCTCTGCTCAGCTTTCCCTTGAGCTTGGCATCCTGTGCCTGCAAGTTACATATTTTATCCCCTGCATGCCAGGCTGCTCCATCCCCAGGCTTCGTTCAGGGATTGCCATGCAAATAAGCCCACTGCTGCCTCAGACTGTGATAATTAAAAGTGAAGTTGTAAAACAAGCAACATCAATTTTTGGTGCACGTCCCTAGCAACACATGGTGATTGCACTGAGTGAGGAGACATTTCCAGCTACGCAGCAAACTCGAAATAGCCTGGAGAGAATACATGGGAATTCAGCTTGTGCAGCGATTTCAGATGTCAAAACAAGTTTCCTTGTTAATATGAAACTATTTGGACTTTGCATTTTTAATTAAAGCTTTTAATTATCCAACAGTATTTTATTAGCTTTTATGAAGACAGCTGCTTTAAACGCTACAAGCCAAATCCGTGCTATTGGTCCGAGGCAGGGTTTCAGATGCAAACAGCCTTCATTGTGACTAAATGGGGCAGTATAATTTAAACTCGACTTTACTGTCCCAGCTTGATTGAAACCCTTTTATGGCAGAGACAATAAACAGCCTCAAAGGGAGAGTTTGTGCAGCCACAGCTGGGAGGGGATGCTGCACCTCTCAGCACTTCCCAGGTGAGCATCAGCTGCCTCTGCAAGGGATTTCTCTGCCCACCCCACCTCCCTTCTCATGTTGTTTTGTCTTTGAGACTGGAAGGTGCTGGCTGGAAGCCTTTTGCACCCTGTGGTGGGTTTTGAGGTGCTGAGGCCCTAGAGCTGGTGCTGCTGGTGGCCCCCCAGCACAGGAGCTCAGGGGAGCTGAACTCACCGGGCTCTGGTCTGCAGGAGGTCAGGCTCCAGAGATGTTCTGTGCTGGCTCTGCAGCACTGTGATCACAGTCCTCATGAAGAAACAGGTGGCACTTGTGGCCCTGAGTTATTTATTCATTGGGCTCATGTTGTTTACAGCTGCAGTGTGGCCTCCCTTGGTTTACATCATGACTACAGCTGAACAAGTTGTGGAAGCCTTTATCCTGCCTGTGAGGAGACCAGGCAAAGAACAGAATTCCTGAATCCAGCGCAGGGGAAGAGCTGACAATCAGAGCAGGTTTCTGGCTGGAGCACAGCCCTGTGCTGAGTGCAGTGCTCCAGTTTGGGACCTTACTCTTCATCATTGTCAAACATCATCAAAATGTCCTAAATCATCTGTGTTTTGCCAAGAAGAAAGGCAAAGCAGGCAGCTTTTGAGCAGTGAGCTGGCAGGATCAGGGGCTGAAGAGATGATGGCTGTGCCTGAAGCTGAAAGGGCAACTCAAGAGCTTCTGTCTTTTGAAAAAACCCTAATCTTGCATGAAAAAAGTGTATTGTAATGGCTCAGAAGAGATGGAAGTGATGAACAAATGTGTCCAGTTCCACTTCAGGTGTTACAGCTGAGTCAGAAAAAGCCTGAATTCAGGAAAGCCTGAATTCTGAGTACTCAGCAATGAGCCTGTTTCTGTGCAGAAGCCTCAGTCAGGAGGATGAAATGAGGACTAAGGAATGGTGTGTTGGGTGTTTGGTATAAAGCAGAGCATGCCAGGTTGAGGAGCACAGCTGTGGTCACCCCCTGGGTGTCCCTATGGGATATCTTGGGGGAACAGATCCTTTTCCCTTGGTTTTCTGTGCTCCCAAGGATGAAAACCTTGCACATGGCCAGGCTGTCCTGCAGCACCAGCCATGGTGGCTTCATCCTCCTGCTTCCCAGGGCTGTTGACAGGGAAATTTTGATATCAGAGATGCTCTGAGGCAGGGCAGATCTTGCCCTAACAGCACCAAGGCTGGCAGGGAGACCCCAGGACTTATAATTCCATTTCCAGCAACTAGATGTGTCTCAATACCAAACCACGAGGTTTTATTCACCCCTTTTTTGTTTCTTCTTCCCCCTTGGGATCTTTAAAGGAAGGTTTCCAGAAAAAGATGCAGTATTCTGTGTCAGTACCCAGCCTTGCTGCAGTCTCTCAAGGGCTGGTAATGATGAAGATTTAATGCAAATCGAATGGACTTTTCATCTTAGCAGAAAAGTATTTACAGCCCATTAAGTAGATGGGAAAACTGGTCTTTTTTTTTTTTTGGAGGGGAGCAGAGGGAAAAAAAAATAGTGCTGTGTAAAAATGTGGCCACAAAAGGCTCTTAGCTCGAGAAATTTAGCCTGAGAAATTTATCAGCTTTGAGGATGGAAAACTCATCATTTATATATAAAAATATATCACTTTTAATTGCACAGCCAACTTCAGCTTTACTCATTAGCTACTCACGCTACTCTGCCAAGTTACACAGTGGCGAGCTGGCTGGAATATTTTATTTCATATTTCATCCAGGACCAGAAAAGTCAGCATATGGCTCCAACAGCCTTTGTTTTCTTCGGTCACAGGACAGGGAAATGAAAGCAGAAAAGTGAAGAAAGGCTGAGAAGCAGGAGAGGAAGAGGAAGGTGAGTGCCTGGGAATGCTCTAATGCCTCAGGTGCAGCTCTGGCACCCTCAGGTGTCTTTGGGGCTGCAGGGCTCTGTGGCTGCTCCAAGGCCGTGTACCAGGGCTCATGGTGAGGTGTCAGACACAGGAGCAGCTTGGTGAGAGGGTTTTAAACTACCTTTGGATGTCTGACCCCTCTCCCTCCCCCAGGTCACACCTGCATGCCCTCTCAATGTGTGTTTACACCACCTTAAATATCTCTGATAAGGCCCTGACTCTGCTGGGATGGCCAATTTCTGCACCTAATCACTCTCACTTCTCTGACAGTTTTTCTTAATGCCTTGACTGAAATATTTCCATTTGTAGCTCCTGGCCCCAGCTCTCCTTGTTTTACTGTTTCCAGATCATTTGAATAATCCCCCTTTCTCCTTTGATGGTATTTCCCTGGAGGTATTTATAGCATCATCACACTCCCCATTTAATCTCCTTTCTTGCAAACCTTATAGAATTAAATTTCCCATCTCCTCTCCTTTGCATGCTGTGCTCCTTCAGCTTTGTGTGTTTGTGGCAGCTTGGTTTGAGCTGTGTCCAGTTTGGGGTGACTCCTCTGGTACCCCCTCAGCCCACCCTGGTGAAGCAGAGCCTCGGGGTTATTCACTCCCTGGAAGGGTTTGTAAAAGACCCCACAGAGTTCAGGGCATGTGCCAGCATTTCCCCAGGTCAGGAAATCTTTGCTGGGAAGCCCAGGGTGGTGTCAGCAGTGTCTGTGTTCTTTGAGTGTGTTTAGGTGACCCTAAAATGTGCCCAGTGTGCCAAGGGCAGCAGCAGGTGGCAGGAGATTGAGGGGTGTTGGGGTCCTGCAGAGACTTTGGGGGTGTGAGGGACCTGCAGAGACATTGGGGGTGTTGGGGACCTGCAGAGACATTGGGGATGTTGGGGTACTGCAGAGACATTGGGGTGTTGGGGTCCTGCAGAGACACTGGGCTGTTGGGGACCTGCAGAGACATTGGGG